>SRVM01004453.1:0-12359 GCA_007570785.1 Antilocapra americana | reverse complement strand
TTGATTTGGTTCTTCTCCCTTTGTTTCTTGATGAGTCTGGCTAATGGTTTGTCAATTTTATTTATCTTCTCAAAGAACCAGCTTTTGGCTTGGTTGATTTTTGCTATGGTCTCTTTTGTTTCCTTTGCATTTATTTCTGCCCTGATCTTTAAGATTTCTTTCCTTGTACTAGACCTGGGCTTCTGCATCTCTTCCATTTCTAGTTGCTTTAGGTGTAAAGTAAGGTTATTTATTTGACTTTTTTCTTGTTTCCTGAGGTGAGCTTGTAATGCTATGAACTTTCCCCTTAGCACTGCTTTTACGGTGTCCCATAGATTTTGGGCTGTTGTGTTTTCATTTTCATTCATTTCTATGCATAGCTGAATTTCTTTTTTGACTTCTTCTGTGATTTGTTGGTTATTCAGCAGTGTGTTGTTGGGCCTCCATATGTTGGAAGTTTTGAATGGTTTTCTCCTGTAATTGATATCTAATCTCACTGCATTGTAGTCAGAAAAGATGCTTGGAATGATTTCAATATTTTTGAATTTACCAAGGCTAGATTTATGGCCCAGGATGTGATCTATCCTGGAGAAGGTCCCGTGTGCGCTTGAGAAAAAGGTGAAATTCCTTGTTTTGGGGTGGAATCAATTAGGTCTAGTTGGTCTATTGTATCATTCAGAGTTTGAATTTCCTTGTTAGTTTTCTGTCTAGTTGATCTGTCCATTGGTGTGAGTGGTGTATTAAAGTCTCCCACTATTATTGTGTTATTGTTAACTTCCCCTTTCATACTTGTTAGCATTTGCCTTACATATTGTGGTGCTCCTATGTTGGGTGCATAAATATTTATAATTGTTATTTCTTCTTCTTGGATTGATCTTTGTTCATTATGTAATGTCCATCTTTATCTCTTTTCACAGCCTTTATTTTGAAGTCTACTTTATCTGATATGAGTATTGCCACTCCTGCTTTCTTTTGGTCTTTATTTGCATGGAATATCTTTTTCCAGCCTTTAACTTTCAGTCTATATGTGTCCCTAGGTTTGAGGTGGGTCTCTTGTAGACAACATATATAGGGGTCTTGTTTCTGTATCCAATCGGCCAATCTTTGCCTTTTGGTTGGGGCATTCAACCCGTTTACATTTAAGGTAATTATTGATAAGTATGTTCCCGTTGCCATTTACTTTATTGTTTTGGGTTCGAGATTATATACCCCATCCGTGTTTCCTATCTAGGAAAGATCCTTTAGCATTTGTTGGAGGGCTGGTTTGGTGTTGCTGAATTCTCTCAGCTTCTGCTTGTCTGAAAAGCTTTTGAATTCTCCTTCAAATTTGAATGAGATCCTTGCTGGGTACAGTAATTGGGGTTGTAGGTTGTTTTCTTCCATGACTTTAAGTATTTTCTGCCATTCCCTTCTGGCCTGTAGCGTTTCTATTGAGAGATCAGCTGTTATCCTTATGGGATTCCCCTTGTGAGTTATTTTTTGTTTTTCCCTTGCTGCTTTTAATATTTGCTCTTTGTATTTGATATTTGTTAATTTGATTAATATGTCTTGAGGTGTTCCGCTTGGGGTTCATTCTATTTGGGACTCTCTGTGTTTCTTGGACCTGAGTGGTTATTTGCCCTCCCAATTTAGGGAAATTTTCAACAATTATCTCTTCAAGAATTTTCTGATGGTCTTTCTTTTTGTCTTCTTCTTCTGGGACTCCTATGATTCGAATATTTGTGCGTTTAACCATGTCCCAGAGGTCTCTGAGATTGTCCTTATTTCTTTTAATTCTTTTTTCATTTTACCTTTCTGTTTTGTTTATTTCTGCCATTCTATCTTCTGCCTCACTTATCTTGTCTTCTATCTCTGTTATTCTACTGTTAGTTCCCTTCAGGGTGCTTCTGATCTCATTTATTGCATTATTTATTGTATTTTGACTCTTTTTCATTTCTTCTAAGTCCTTATTAAAGCTTACCTGCATCTTCTCAATCCTTGCCTGCAGGTTATTGAACTGCAACTCCAATTTATTTTCCAGGTTTTGGATCATTTTCACTATCATTATTCGGAATTCTTTATCAGGTAGACATCCTATCTCTTCGTCTTTTGTTTGGTCTGGAGGACATTTATCTTGTTCCTTTACCTGCTGGATATTTCTCTGCCTTTTCATTTTGTTTATCTTGCTGTGTTGTCCCTTTATTGTGGGGGTTCCTCATTATAGGAGGGGTTGGATGTGTGGTTTGTCAGAGTTTCCTGGCTGGGCTCTTAAGCGGTTCCCTCTGCTTGTTTTAGTGTCTTCTGTTTGCTGGTCTCTTCAGTGTCTATTCCACGCTCTGGGGTTTGCCCCACTCCCGGGCGCATGCGCTTTCCCCGCCCCCTCTGCTCAGGCTCTCGGTCGCTCCCCCGGCGTGGTTGGGGGCTGCGGCCTCTCCCCTCCCCCAGCCCAGCCGCTCAGTTTTCTCAGCGTGTAGCTGGGCGCGTCTTCTCAGGTGTGAGAAGCGCCGAACTCTGGCGGCGACTGTCCAGAATCCCCAGAAGTCTTGGCTAGCACCCAATTCTGCCTGCAGTTTGGGAGCAGAAGCCTCCCGGGGGCCACTCTCCAGCGGGGGCTGGGCCGGTCCGCAGCCCGCAGCCGCCCAACTCCGCCCGGCTGTCTCATGCAGCGGAAGGAGTCCTCGCTGCCCTTTGTTCTGTGTGCGAGCCTGGCGGCGGGGAGGGGGGTCTTCCTCGGGAAGGCTACGCGTGAGCCTGGCGGGGAGGTCTTCCTCGGGAAGGCTACCCAGCAGTCTATCTCCGGTTAGCACCCTCGGTTAGGACCCTCAGTCTGCCCCAGGCCTTCAATCCCAGTCCTCACCCTAAGCGCCGCTGGCTCGTGGGGGATGGGGCGCCCGGGCCGCTGCTCCGTTGGGAGTTGCAGTTAGAGACGTCCTCTGGGGGGCTTAAATATTTATCCGCTTCTACTCCTGGCTATTTTGCTCTCTGAGATTCGCCTCAGATCCGCCAGGGATAATGTTTCCTGGTGTTTGGAAACCTTTCTCTCTTTCAAGATTCCCCTTCCGAGATGGATCTCCGTCCCTAACTCTTTGCCTCTCTTTTTACTTTTTTTTTTTTTTGATCCTACCTTCTTTCATCAGCAATGGGCTGTCTTTCCAGATGCCTGATGTCCTCTGCCAGTATTCAGATGTTGTTTTATGGAGTTTGCTCGGTTTTTAAATGTTCTTTTGGTGTATTTGTTGGGGAGAGTGTGGGCTCCCCGTCCTATTCCTCCGCCATCTTAGTTCCCCCTCATACAATTAAATCTTAAAGAAGTTATTCATCATTATCATTCCATTCAGTTGATCATAATTTAACATATATAATTTTAAATTTTAAACAAGCTATGAAAACAGTGACACGCTACTTAATTCACCAAACTAAGGCAGGATACTAAAGATGGTTAAATCTTAAGAAATTTACTGTAATATTATTCTTACACAGTAAGCTAATTTTTTTAGTGTCCTTGAATCATATTAATTCATATCTTTTATCTCAGAACTAAAGTTTTTTCTTATCTTGTAGTTAGAGTAACAGAAGCTACCATATAAATATAGATAAACAGAAACACAAAATACATAAAGAGAAACACAAAACACAAAGAGAAACACAGTTAATAACTAATTTTTACTTTCTTTGGGACATTTTAGATTATTTATCTGGACTAAATATTTGAGTGGGTACTGACTTTTTATACCAGTTAACCTTGAATGTTTCCTGAGAGAGTAGGAAAAGGAGGAGGAGGAATAGAAAACAAACGAGAGGGATTCAGCTTCATAAAAATATGAAATTACTGCTGTAAAAAGTAATTATATGCCATGATTGTCTACGTAGGAAACAACCCCCAAAAATCAACAACAATAACAAAGGCTGCTGGAACTACTAGGTGATTCTAGCAAGGTTGCAAGATAGAAGATTAATATACAAAAGCAATTATGTTTCCTCCGTAAAATCATTAAATTTGGATATAGATAACAGCTTGACATATATGTAGACAAGAGAGCACTCTACAACTGGTTTAGACAGAGCTTAACAATTTCATCACAACAATTAAAAAGCTAGCATTTAGGAGCTCCCTGGCAGTCCAGTGATTAGGGCTTGACTCTTTCATGGCTGTGTACCAGGGTTCAATCTCTGTTCAGGGAACTAAGATCCCACAAACCACGCAGTATGGGGGGGAAAAGCCAGCATTTACTAATCCCTGAATTTATTTTTTAAAAAAAGAGAAAGAAAGAACAAAAATCCAGAGAAAAGCTCATCCCCTCTGTTAAACAACGTCATCTTTTAGGCAAAGGAAACAACTTTGTCATAAAAGCATCTTTGCTTTTGGTTCTAAGCTAATGTCAATTAAATAATCTCTTTCCTGTTAAAAACTCCTCAGCATGGCTGCTGAAATTCCAAATTGTCCCTGGTGCTATGGTGACCGTTAAGAGAGAGAGGCATGTCAGTTAGCATCATGGTGAGAAAACAAGGAGGAAGCAGGTGTTTGACCTGAAGGAGGCAGAGCTTTAGGTTGAGAGTATCCCATCAGAACTGTACGTGATGAGTGCCTTGTACAGGGTGGGTGCCTTGTACAGGGTGGGTGCTTTGTACATTGCAATTGGTCATCAAAAAGCTGTGGGTGTGACTTGATAAGGCAGACAAATACTGAACTGACAACTAAAGCTATGAAATACTGAAGTTGTGTTCTTTTTCTTCTTATTGTTTAAAATATTTGCAGGAATTATTCACATCTCATAAGAAAACTTTGGAATTTTTATTCCTATCTACCCTTGAGAAATACTAACTGGAAGTTAATTAAATAAAAATATTGCCAGTCACACAAGCTCTGTGAAGACATAGGGAAAGATTGTTTTGTTCATTGAGCTCTAGCCTAGAAGGGCAGCAACTGCCTCACACCTTCTTATCAGCAGCAATAAATTGGCAGGCTCAACCCACTGTAATTCTCCTGGGTGAGTGTTGTTACACATTTCTTAGTTGGATGCATGGAAGTGTAACTGGAGAACTAAGCTGCTATACCAAGCTCAAAATGGAGAGCCTGTCTTCAGAGATTTTTAACTACTTTATTTTCACTTTGACAAATATGTCAGGGAAAACTGAGGCTAATAGAAAAGAAGAAAAAAATTGTATTAAAATAACTGCAATGGTAGCCACATGTGTTCATATATTTTGCTGTACCCCTGAAACTGACACAACATCATTAATCAACTATACTCCAATATAAAATAAAAATATTTTTAAAAGGAAAGAAATAAATAAAATGCCAAAGCGAAATAATGCTATGGGGAGAAAAATGACAACAATGGGACTCGTATTGGAGGTACAGATGTCAAGATGGGTTGAGTGAGAATGACAGAGTTGTTTTTCCATCTTGAGACTGAGACTCAATGGAGCATTGAGGCATCCTTGGGCGGAGTCAGTGAATGAAGCTCACTAGAACCAAATAGGTTTGAGAGACGGCTGTGGAGGTGCTACCTAGGGGCCAAAGAAAGTGTCCAAGTGTTTTGTTGTTGTTGTTATTGTTACATAAACTAACCCGTTTATTATAGGCTAGCAACATTATCAAATGGTGGTGCTTCTACTGGTCCTTCACTTCCTTCAGTCTTCTGATGGCAGACTTACTGTGACCACAGAAGTGATGTTGTAGGTCCAGGCACAACCAGCTACTGTTTCCAAGCTCAACAGTAATTCAGACAAGTAGCTTGCAGCTTGTAGAAGTGGTGGCAAGGTCACAATGAGAAATTGTGGCCCACAGAGAAGAATCAGTAGGAGGCTGCCACCATCTGGGTTCACTCGTCGGAGCAGCAGCCTCTAGCTACTCAAAGAGTGCTTCTGGGCAGACCTGAGTTGTTCAGACAAAAGTGAGACCAAAGCTGCAAGCCTCACTGTTGGCTGCCCGTGGGTGGGGAGAGCTGGGACTAAAAAGGCAGTGAGAGGACCGCTGGGACACCTTGATGTGGTGGCTGCCCCCTACCCTACCACAGAGAACTGAGGTTATACGAAGATGGTTCTCAGAACATCATGTAAGTAAGGCACTTTTAATCACAGCTAAGCATTAGGTGATCCAGTGAATTGTGTCCAACTCTTTGTGACCCCATGGACTGTACAGTCCATGGAATTCTCCAGGCCAGAATACTGGGGTGGGTAGCCTTTCCCTTCTCTAGAGGATCTTCCCAACCCAGGGATTGAACCCAGGTCTCCCGCATTGCAGGCGGATTCTTTACCAGCTGAGCCACAGAGGAAGCCTGAACCTAAGTGTACTTATCTTAAAAACGGAGATAAAAATAGCTACATTACAGGCTTTAACAAAATAAGGTAAACAACAGCCCTAGCACAGTGTATATTATGTAGTAGTCACTAAATTATCATCAGTGTTAGCATTTTTAATATTATATTAAGCTTCCCAGTAGGAGCCCAAGTGGAACATACTTACAGTGACTTGCTGGTTAAAAAATGAGTGAAGTCAGAAAGAGAAAAACAAATATCATATATTAATGCATATATGTGGAATCTAGAAAATGGTATAGATGATATTTGAAAAACAGAAGTAGAGACACAGACATAGAGAACAAACATGTAGACCAAAAGAAAAAAGAGGGTGGATGGATGAATTGGGAGATTGGGGTTGATATACATGCACTATTGATACTATATATTATGTATCAAAGGTCCCTCCAGTCAAAGCTATGGTTTTTCCAGTAGTCATGTATGGGTGTAAGAGTAGGACTATAAAGAAAGCTGAGCACCGAAGAACTGATGCTTTTGAACTGTGGTGTTGGACAAGGCTCTTGAGGGGCCCTTGGACTGCAAGGAGATCAGTCAATCTTAAAGGAAATCAGTCTTGAATATTCATTGGAAGGACTGACGCTGAAGCTGAAACTCCAATACTTTGGCCACCTGATGCGAAGAATTGACTCACTGGAAAAGACCCTGATGCTGGGAAAGATTGAAGGCAGGAGGAGAAGGGGACGACAGAGGATGAGATAGTTGGATGGCATCACCGACTTGATGGACATGAGTTTGAGTAAGCTCCAGGAGTTGGTGATGGACAGGGAAGCCTCTCGTGCTGCAGTCCATGGGGTCACGAAGAGCCCAACACAAATGAGTGACTGAACTGAATTGAGCTGATACTATATATAAAATAGATAACTAGTGAGAACATATTGTATAGCTGAGGGAACTCTACTAAATGCTCTGGGGTGACCTAACTGGGAAGGAAACCCCAAAAAGAAATAGGGTTTCCTATTCACTTTGCTGTGCAATAGAAGCTGACATAACATTGTAAAGCAACTATATTCCAATAAAAATTTAAGAATGAGTTTACCCTATTTTCCTGGCCTCATTTGACTTTATTTCCCTATTTTGGTTTCTTTATTTTTATCCTTATGCTTATAGATCAAGTAAATATCAAATTAAGAGTTAAAAATTATTTAAAAAATATTGACTCCAAATTGCAGACAGTAAATTTAATAAACTCAGTAGATAAGATTCTGATTTCTTATTTGCCTTAAAAATAAAAAAAAGAAAGAAAGAAATGTAGATTGTGTTTTGGCTTCAAAAAGTGAGATCCTGCAGTTGAAACATGATAGAAATAGCCTTTAAAAGCTAAATGAAATGAATAGTCTTGCAAAGGGAATAAAGGAAGAATTTTTCACAAGTCCCTGGAAACCAGCAAAAAAGCATCAGAACTGTTGTTTGCAGTAATAATTGTGATTACTTGGTTAAAATACCCTGTACAAGAAACTTTCTGGTTTTTGCTCCTCTACAAGGAAAATTAAAACAGAACACACAGCATTGGGGCCAGTTTGTTTCCAAAGAAGTCAATTATTAATATAGTATTTAGTATTTAATGAACTAAGCCCATGTATGTGGAATGCTGCAAAGAGATCGCCATACCAGCAGAGAACAGGTGTTGATGTAAGCTTTGCCCGTATGTTTACCAGCTGATTAGTACCCATTAAAATGATAATAATCTAATAAAAATTACTTTATATCTAGTGGAAGTGGAAAGTCCCCCATGTGTTGGAAAATAATTTTATTCCCATTGCCACGGCAGTGATGAAAACCAAACCCAAAGCAGCCTGGATATTCTCAATTTCTATACCTTAGACTTTTCTCTTTAAGCATCCCTTTCTCCATAAGTGTGGTCCAGGCAGCAGTTAGGGCAGTTCACTTTTTTATGGTTTCAAGGGACAGACAAACATGTATCCATTCACCAACATCCTCTCTGGTAATGGGAGAAAAATAGGAACCTTAGAAAATGATAATGCTTTGTCTGCAGTAAGACATTGGATGGAGCTATGGGTGTTCTGAGCCTTGGTTGTCCCAGAGAGCCCTGAGTGGCTGCTAAGGCAGCTCTTAGTGGCCCCTGAACTGGCAGTCCTTGGGAAAGTCCCTGATTTCAGGCTAGTCATACTCAAAACTGTGAGGAATACCAACTCCCATCATCACCAGCCTCAATTTCTACCACTTGTCTTCATGACATGTCTACCTATTCTGTCTCAACTGAGCCTGACACACTTTACTTCTGTTCTACCAAAAGCTGAGATCAAGAAATTTTTAGGAATTTAGCTACATACACTACAGAGTAGAGACTGAAAACTAAGAGTTATTTGCAGTGTGACCAGAATCAAATCCTTCCAAGATGTATATGTATATCCAAATTTCTTTGCTGTATACCTGAAACTGAGCTTCCCAGGTAGCTCAGTGGTAAAGAATCTGCCTGCAATTCAGGTGACCTGGGTTTGATTCCTAGGTTAGGAAAATCTCCTGGAGGGGGGCATGGCAACCCATTCCAGTACTCTTGCCTGGAGCATTCCATGGACAGAGGAGCCTGGCGGGCTTCCGTAGGGTCGCAAAGAATCGGACACGACTGAAGCGACTAAGCAGCAGCAGCTTACTTAAAACTATCACAACATAGTTAATAAACTATGTGCATGCTCATTGGCAGTCCTAAGATCTCCTTAAAGATAGAGTATGTCTCCTTTGGGAAATTTGGATAAAGTGATAGGATTTAGTATATATAGGTTGAGTTTAGGGTAACTAATCTAGGTTGGAGAACTAATTTGAACAAGTGCTTTATGGATAACATGTGGAAAGAAATAAGGAGGGACTTTTCTCAAGTCCCCTGGGTTTACTGGAGAGATGCTTTCACTGATTCATAAGAGGTCAGAGGAAGAGTAAGGAACAGCGAACATCCTTCCAGACTCTAGGAGCTCTCCTTGAGCCTAGGGAGAGCCAGGAAGTCTGTGCTCCTCATCAGTGCAAAGTAAGGACCTGGCCAGGTGGCTACAAATTAAAAAATTACAGGGCATAGCTGACTATGTGATGTTAGTTCTTTATTCAAGTCCAAGCCACCCTTAGGCTCCACCACGGTTGGCTCCTCAAGGAATATAGAGCTGTGACTCCAAGGAAGTGAACCCTTTGGGAGCCCATATTGCTAACTCAGTGACCTGACTTACTACTGGCGGCTGGATCTCTTGGACTTCACAATGTGTGGACACAAATTCTGATTTCTCAGGCCTTAACATCTTGCTCAGCTTTTGATCTTGTCCGTTTTTTCTTGTAGCAACATCTTTGTGGTTGTAGGCAGTTTAGGTTGGCTCACTCTACTCTGGCTTTGGAACTCTTCAGAAGAAGTGCTATACAGACACAACATAGGTTTGTCTTCCTGGCTTAACCACGAGGCTTTGGACAAGTTTTGGAGACAATTTGAGTATCACAGTGGCTATCATTAATGCTGAGTACTGTATTTTCCATAATTTGGCTGCTAGAGGTGGCAGAAGAGGGACCCTGGGACTTCCAGGAACCAAGAGTAACTCTAATAGGCAAGACTGTAAGGGACAACCCCTTTTCTTTGGCCCTGGAAGCCAACAGGTGCTGGTACTGGGATTAGAGGACAGAATATCATGATGGTGAGTACTTCCTGTTAGAAGGGTCAGGCTGTTACCACAATTCTAGTGAAACCTAGAAGTCAGCTGTCCCCTCTACCAGACTTCTTGGATAGGAATTTGTATAATAGCTCTGTGCAGTTTCCATAAGGAATTCACCAGCCCACAGATCCATAGTGAGAAATGTGGAATTTTCTGTAGGTTTAACCAGGGAAATAGAAGAGAAGACTATATAGGTATCAACACTGTATCATTTAAAAACGCTCACGGGACATGTTTGTTTTCCAGACTTACTTCCAAACTTTCATCTCCCTAACTGGGACCCAGAGTAGTTTTCTTCTCTGTTCTTTCATCACACAGTACCCAGCACCTTCCGCCAGCTTCCCCTCTTCCCTTTATTAATGACGCAGTTACGGAGACCAATCTCTCTTAAGGGGCAATGGTGAGTTATACAAAAACAAAGCAACAAAATATTTCTATTACACCAGCGTAAAATCCTTAATGAGTGGTGACCACTGTCATGTCCATGGTACCTTGTACTCTTTTCTGCAGCCTTTGGAGGTAGGAATTACTCTCTATAGCTGGTAAGTAACTAAAGTTTAGGAAGCTTCACAGTGAATTTGCAAAAAGAGATGACGTAAAACCCAAATTATGTAACTCCAAGTCAGGGTTATATATTTTTGTTTTTTTTGTTTTTTTTTTTATTATTGTTTTTGCCATACATTGTCATGATATCACCATGGGTTCACATATGCCTCCCCTCCGGGTCCCCCCTCCCTCCTCCCTTCCCCCCGGGAAATCTCGCTGCACCAGTCCCCAGCATCAATCCTGGGCTGGCGATTGATTAGACACATGACAATTAACATGCTTCAATGCCCTTCTCCCATATCATCCCACCCTTACCCTCATCCACAAAGTCCACAAGTCTATTCTATACATCTGCGTTCCTTTTGTTGTCTCCCATGTTGGGTTCTCATTACTGTCTTTCTAAATTCCATATATATGTGTTAATATACTGTATTGTTGTTTTTGCTTCTGGCTTACTTCACTCTGGATAATGGGCTCCAGTTTCGTCCATCTGAGTAGAATTGCTTCAAATGAATTTTTTTTTAATGCTGAGTAATATTCCATTGTGTATATATACCACAGCTTTCTTATCCATTCGTCAGTTGATGGGCATCTAGGTTGCTTCCATGTCCTGGCTATTGTAAACAATGCAGCGATGAACATTGGGGTGCACGTGGCTCTTTCAATTCTGGTTTCCTCGGTGTATATGCCCAGCAGTGGGATTGCCGGGTCATATGGCAGGTCTATTTGCAGCTTTTTAAGGAACCTCCACACTGTTTCCCATAGTGGCTGTACTAGTTTGCATTCCCACCAACAGTGTAAGAGGGTTCCCTTTTCTCCACATCCTCTCCAGCATTTATTGCTTGTAGACTTTTGGATGGCAGCCATTCTGACTGGTGTAAAGTGGTACCTCATTGTAGTTTTGATTTGCATTTCTCTGATAATGAGTGATGTTGAGCATCTTTTCATGTGTTTGTTAGCCATTTTTATATCTTCTTTGGAGAAATGTCTGTTAAGTTCTTTGGCCCACTTTTTAATTGGGTCGTTCATTTTTCCAGAATGGAGCTGCAGGAGTTGTTTGTAAATTTTTGAGATTAATTGTTTGTCTGTTGCTTCATTGGCTATTATTTTCTCCCATTCTGAAGGCTGTCTTTTCACCTTGCTTATAGTTTCCTTTGTTGTGCAAAAGCTTTTAATTTTAATTAGGTCCCATTTGTTTATTCGTGTTTTTATTTCCAATATTCTGGGAGGTGGGTCATGGAGTATCCCGCTTTGGTTTATAGCAGAGAGTGTTTTGCCTATGTTATCCTCTAGGAGTTTTATAGTTTCTGGTCTTATGCTTAGATCTTTGATCCATTTTGAGTTTATCTTTGTGTATGGTGTTAGAAAGTGATCTAGTTTCATTCTTTTACAAGTGGCTGTCCAGTTTTCCCAGCACCACTTGTTAAAGAGGTTGTCTTTTCTCCATTGTATATTCTTGCCTCCTTTGTCAAAGATAAGGTGTCCATAGATGCGTGGATTTATCTCTGGGCTTTCTATTCTGTTCCATTGATCTATGTTTCTGTCTTTGTGCCAGTACCATACTGTCTTAATGACTGTGGATTTGTAGTATAGCCTAAAGTCAGGTAGGTTGATTCCGCCAGTTCCATTCTTCTTTCTCAAGATTGCTTTGGCTATACGAGGTTTTTTGTATTTCCATACAAATTGAGAAATTATTTGTTCTAATTCTTTGAAGAAGATCTCTGGTAGCTTGATAGGAATTGCATTGAATCTATAGATTGCTTTAGGTAGTATACTCATTTTCACTATATTGATTCTTCCAATCCATGAGCACGGTACATTTCTCCATCTGTTTGTGTCCTCCTTGATTTCTTTCATCAGTGTTCTATAGTTTTCTATATACAAGTC
>ML660617.1:2395-12580 GCA_007570785.1 Antilocapra americana | reverse complement strand
GCCCCTGGCTGTCTCCGTTAATACATCAGACCTCAACACTATTGACCCAAACTGCACTCTCGGCCTGCCCTTCAGGGTCCAACCTACACTGTTTTCATTCTCCCCCTGCATCTACAAACACCCGCGCAATGATTCCACAGATATCCCCGTTGGTTTCACTGCCTTTACCAACTGTAGCTCTGTGTTTAACTATACCTCTAGCTACACCACGCTCTTATGCCCCGAACCAGGAAAGGCATTTGTTTGTGGAAACAATCAAGCCTATACCACCCTACCCCCCTCATGGACAGGGCTGTGCGCCCTAGCCACCCTGCTACCAGACATAGATATCATTCCAGGAAATGAGCCCGTTCCTGTTCCTGCTTTTGACCACATTGCAGGAAGGCACAAAAGAGCCCTAGCCAGTATCCCCTTGCTTGCTGGGTTAAGAATCTCTGGAGCGATAGCTACGGGATCTGCAGGCCTAGGATATGCAGTTCATTCATCAATGAGCTGCTTAGAGAGCTGTGAATATGAATGAACTGCCATATCCAGCACCATTAGTGATATCCAAGATCAACTAGACTCCCTAGCAGAAGTAGTCGTTCAAAACAGACGAGGCTTAGATCTTCTCACCGCAAAACAGGGAGGTATCTGCCTTGCCTTTCAGGAATGCTGCTGCTTCTGCGCCAACAAATCCGGCATTGTCCGAGATAAAATAAAAAGGCTACAAGAAGATCTAGAAAAAAGAAGAAAAACGCTAATAGAAAATCCCTTTCTGACAGGCCTTAATGGACTACTCCCCTATCTCCTTTCCCTTCTTGGGCCCCTGATCACTGTCCTCCTGCTTCTCACCTTTGCCCTCTGGGTTCTGAGGTGTGTCACGACACTTGTCAAAGACCAGCTTAACGACATACTAGGGAGACCCATCCAGATTCACTATCACCAGTTAGAAATGCTCGACCATGAAAATTAACAAGGCCCTCTCCCACGGGAGTTGCATGATTCTCGAGAGTCTGCATTGCAGCCCAGTTGCTGCAATGGACACCGCTAGGTGCGTGACAAAGTACCGCAAGGAGGGGCCTCCACCAGAGAGGCCACTCTCGAGCCTCCTGCGAGGTAAGAAAGCTTGCATGGAGGTTGACACCCATATCCTCCCCTCCAAAAAAGGGTGCCCATGAAGCTCTAGGCAGAGCTCAGGAGGAGCTTGGCCACTGCCTCCCCTAGCCGGTCAATGTCCAAACAAAACCAGACTCCTCGCCTTACAAAACAAAAAGGGAGGAGATGTTGGGGCCCGGCCGACTGATGCGATCAGCCAGAGCCATTACGGTCGGAACGCTGCAAGCCTGCAGCCATATAAGGCACTGATTACGTGCCAGCTATACATTCGGCTGGCAACTCAACAAAAGGATCATGCGGCGAACATATATCCGACAGGCCAATCGACCACAAGACACGTATTCAATACATGCCCGTCAGAGCTCCCCCCTTACTTTTCCCACTCCCTCCCCTCCTCCCCATATATAATCGCCTTGTGGTCAATAAAGTTTTGCAGCTTGATCAGAACCTTTGTCTTGCTGCCATTCTTTGCACCTCTTGTCTCACCCCTTTCATCCGTTTTCAGGTGGTTTTCGGAAACTACATTGATTGCTCTGCGGGCCAGAACGACTGCACCCGGTAGCGGCCAGAGCAGGTGGGGCCGGGCAGAGACACACAACCAGGCAGAAGACAACACACTCGTGTGTGTGTGTGTGTGTGTGTGTGTACACTCCCGCGTATTATGTGGGTGGGTGCGCATGTTGGTGGGTGGTGCTGGCAGAGACGGAGAGACACGGTCAGGCAAAGGACAACGTCCTTGGACGGCTATTCTTCTGAACACTTTGCTTCTGTTTTCTAAACTCATCACCTCCGTGATCAAGATCACGGCCGAAAATGGGAGTCTGCAACCCGGACAGGTGCGTGTTCTGAGTGGGGGTGGGGAGGCTCGCGCGTACATGGGTGTTGTCACTAGGCGAGCTTTGTTCCTCCTGTTCTGCCACTGAACCTGACCGGATCCTCATGATCTGTCGTGTCTCTCTTTGGAATCCTTGGCGAAAGAAGTAAGATTCTGCCACACCAAGCGCCAAGCCCCGAGAGAAGGAAGTCAATTCACTTGTACAACAACACCTGTTCTCCAAATCGCTCACATTTTGATAAGAAAATTCCCAATCCAAACCAAAACGCCCAAGAGGCTACCCATCCCCACTCCCTTGACCTCTGGCCAAAGGTGCTCCTCTGAAACAGCCTCCCTTCCACAGCCCCAGGACATTCACGAGCTAGTCAGCCACACTCCGCCCCGCCCCGTCCCGCACCGCCCCGCCCCGCTTCGGCACCCCGCCCCTAGCAGGACCATGGCAAGGAACAACCAGCAGGCGGGTGACGCCCGAAAACTGAACCCGCTGCGTAGCAGCTTCGCGGGCGACCGCGGGGTCTTGTTGCCAGACGGGTCCCATCCCAGTGTGCGTTTCTCCACTCAGTCACCGACACGGACAGCAAAATAGGACCCACCGAAACGTCTGAAGAACGTCCCTGGGCAAGGAACGACGGACAGACGTGCAGGAAGGATTCTGTCGTCCCGACCCATGGGGCAGCGGAATGCACACTTCCACCAGAGGGGCACCACAGGTCAATGTCATGCGGCGCGAGCACATGCCCCCGACCCATCACCCATCCCCGATCCCGTCCCCTTCCTCGTTTTCGTCCCCCCTTTAGCGCACGTCAGGAGAAACCCTTTCTGTGGCCCCGACGGCGGGTCTTTCGGTGAGAGCAACGTCAATGTTCAGCGACGAAACAAAACGAACTTTAAACACACACACACACACACACACACACACACACACACACACAGACCTTCATGTTGAAAAGGCACATTGTTATCGAAGCGATTCAACAAACAGCAGAGAAAGGCACTCGTCCCTCACATAACCACGGCCAACAAACACGATGCATCTGAAAAAGAAAACGTGTACGCGCGAGGACGCGTCAATCGGGCGATTTGGTGCATCGAGGTCAATTTGATCCCGGAATAGATGCCCAAACCGACAGCCCACATGAACCAGGCGGAGCGCGGCCTGACCTCCTGGTCGACCCGCCACTCCCTCGGCCCCAAAAGGCCGGCCGGAGGGCCGGTCCCCACGTACGGTCCCGAGACAGAGCCTGGCCCCCGCCCACAGGTCTGCCCGCAGGGTCGGTCTCTCCACCACCCCCTCAAGCCTCCCCTGCCCTCCCCCTTCCTCTCCCTTCCCCTCCCCGTCCACTCCACATGACCTACCCCAACCCTGAACCGCCCCGAACCGAACTGCGTGGGGTGTGGCTGTAAGGGTGGGCCCGGGCAGAGACACACAACCAGGCAGAGGACAAGACACTCATGTGTGTGTGTGTGTGTGTGTGTGTGTGTGTGTGTGTGTGTACACGCACGCATATGATGTGGGTGGGTACGCATGTTGGTGGGTGGTGCGGGCAGAGACGGAGAGACACGGTCAGGCAAAGGACAACGTCCTTGGACGGCTAATCTTCTGAACACTTTGCTTCTGTTTTCTAAACTCATCACCTGCGTGATCAAGATCACGGCCTTGAAATTGGAGTCTGCAACCTGGACTGGTGCATGTTCTGAGTGGGGGTGGGGCGGCGCGCGCACGGATGTGAGCTGTCACCAGGCGAGCTTTGTTCCGCCTGTTCTGCCCCTGAACCTGACTGGATCCTCATGATCTGTCATGTCTCTGTTTGGAATCCTTGGCGAAAGTAGTAAGATTCTGCCACACCAAGCGCCAAGCCTGGACAGAAAGTAGTAAATTCACTTGGGCTCCAACACCTGTTCTCCAAATCGCTCACGTTTTGATAAGGAGATTTCCAATCCAAAGCAAAAGGCCCAAGGGGCTACCCATCGCCACCCCCTTGAACTCTGGCCCAAGGTGCTCCTCCGACACAGCCTCCCTTCCACAGTCCCAGAACATTCACGAGCTAGTTCGCCACACCCCGCCCCGCCCCGTCCCGCACCGCCCCGCCCCTCGTCGGCACCCCACCCCCTCACAGGACCATAGCAAGGAACAACCAGCAGACGGGTGATGCCCGAAAACTGATCCCGCTGCGTAGCAGATTCGGGGGCGACCGCAAGGTCTTGTTGCCAGACGGGTCCCATCCCAGTGCGCGTTTCTCCGCTCAGTCACTGACACTGACAGCAAAATGGGACCCACCGACACGTCTGAAGAACGTCCCTGGGCAAGGAAAGACGGACAGATGCACAGGAAGGATTCTGTCGTCCCGACCCATGGGGCAGCGGAATGCACACTCCCACCCGAGGGGCACCACAGGTCAATGTCATGCGTCGCGAACACACGCCCCCGACCCATCACAGATCCGCGATCCAGTCCCCGTCCACGTTTTCGTCCCCCCTTTGGCGCACGCCAGAAGAAACCCTTTCTGTGGCCCCGACGGCGGGTCTTTCGGTGAGAGCAACGTCAATATTCAGTGACAAAACGAAACGAACTTTAAACACACACACACACACACACACACACATACATACAGACCTTCATGTTGAAAAGGCGCATTGTTATCGAAGCGATTCAACAAACAGCAGAGGAACGCACTCGTCCCTCACATAACCGGGGTCAACAAACACGATGCGTCTGAAAAAGAAAACGTGTACGGGAGAGGATGGGACGATCTGGTGATTTGGTGCGTCAAGGCCAATTTCATCCCAGAAGAGAGGCCTGAACCGACAGCCCACATGAACCAGGTGGAGCGTGGCCCGGCCACCTGGTTGACCCACCACTCCCTCGGCCCCAAAGGCCGGCCGGGCTGCCGGTCCCCTCGGACGGTTCCTATGAAGAGCACGGCCCCCGCCTGCAGGTTGGCACGCAGAGTCGGTCTCTCCCCCAACCCCTCAAGCCTCCCATGCCCTCCCCCCTCCTCTCCCTTCCCTTCCCCGGCCCCTCTGCAAGACCTACCCCACCCCTGAACCGCCCCTACCCGAACTGCGTGGGGTGTGGCTGTAAGGGTGGGGCCGGGCAGAGACACACAACCAGGCAGAGGACAACACACTCGTTTGTGTGTGTGTGTGAGTGTGTGTGTGTACACGCGCGTGTATGATTTGGGTGGGTAAGCATGTTGGTAGGTGCTGCGGGCAGAGACGGAGAGACATGGTCAGGCAAAGGACAACGTGCTTGGACGGCTATTCTTCTGAACACTTTGCTTCTGTTTTCTAAACTCATCACCTCAGTGATCAAGATCACGGCTGTGAAATGGGAGTCTGCAACCCGGACAGGTGCGTGTTCTGAGTGGGGGTGGCGCGGCGCGCGCGCGGATTCGAGCTGTCACCAGGCGAGCTTTGTTCCTCCTGTTCTGCCCCTGAACCTGACCGGATCCTCATGATCTGTCGTGTCTCTCTTTGGAATCCTTGGCGAAAGTAGTAAGATTCCGCCACACCAAGAGCCAAGCCCAGACAGAAAGAAGTCCATTCACTTGGGCTTCAACACCTGTTCTTCAAATCACTCACGTTTTGATAAGGAGATTTCCAATCCAAACCAAAACGCCCAAGGGGCTACCCATCCCCGCCCCCTTGACCTCTGGCCCAAGGTGCTCCTCCGACACAGCCTCCCTTCCACAGCCCCAGGACATTCACGAGCTAGTCCGCCACACCCCGCCCCGCCCCGCCCAACCCCGCCCCGCCCCGGTTAGGCACCCAGCCCCCTCCCAGGCCCATCGGAAGGAACAACCAGCAGGGGGGTGAAACCCGACAACTGATCCCGCTGCATAGCAGCTTCGCGGGCGACCGCTGGGACTTGTTGCCAGACGGGTCCAATCTCAGTGCACGTTTCTCTGCTCAGTCACCGACACGGACAGCAAAATTGGACCCACCGACACGTCTGAAGAACGTCCCTGGGTAAGGAATGACAGACAGATGGACAGGAAGGATTCTGTCGTTCTGACCCATGGGGCAGCGGAATGCACACTCCCACCCAAGGGGCACCACAGGTTAACGTCATGCGGCGCGAGCACACGCCCCCGACCTTTCACCCATCCCCGTTCCCATCCCCATCCTCGTCCCCGTTCCCCCCTTTAGGGCACGCCAGGAGAAACCCTTTCTGTGGCCCCGATGGCAGGTCTTTCGGCGAGAAAAACGCCAATGTTCAGCAACAAAATGAAATGAACTTTAAACACACACACACACACACACACACACACACACACACACACACAGACCTTCATGTTGAAAAGGCACATTGTTATCGAAGCGATTCAACAAACAGCAGAGAAAGGCACTCGTCCCTCACATAACCACGGCCAACAAACACGATGCATCTGAAAAAGAAAACGTGTACGCGAGAGGACGGGTCGATCTGGCGATTTGGTTCGTCGAGGCCAATTTGATCCCGGATGAGAGGCCCGAACCGACAGCCCACATGAACCAGGCGGAGCACGGCCTGGCCTCCTGGTCGACCCGCCATTCCCTCGAACCCAAAGGTCGGCCGTCCGGCCAGTCCCCATGTATGGTCCCAAGGCAGAGCGCGGCCCCCGCCCGCAGGTCGGCCCGCAGGGTCGGTCTCTCCACCACTCTCTCAAGCCTCCCGTGCCCTCCGCCCTTCTCTCTCTTCCCCTCCCCAGCCCCTCCGCATGACCTATCCCACCCCTGAACCGCCCCTACCCGAACTGCGTGGGGTGTGGCTGTAAGGGTGGGGCCGCGCAGAGACACACAACCAGGCAGAGGACAAGACACTCGTGTGTGTGTGTGTGTGTGTGTGTGTGTGTGTGTGTACACGCGCGCGTATGATGTGGGTGGGTACGCATGTTGGTGGGTGGTGCTGGCAGAGACAGAGAGACACGGTCAGGCAAAGGACAATGTGCTTGGACGACTATTCCTCTGAACCCTTTGCTTCTGTTTTCTAAACTCATCACCTCCGTGATCAAGATCATGGCCGTGAAATGGGAGTCTGCAACCCGGACAGGTGCATGTTCTGAGTGGGGGTGGGGCGACGCACGCGCAGATGCGTGATGTCACCAGGCAAGCTTTGTTCCTCCTGTTCTGCCCCTGAACCTGCCCGGATCCTCATGATCTGTCCTGCCTCTGTTTGGAATTGTTGGCGAAAATAGTAAGATTCCGCCACACCAAGCGCCAAGCCCAGACAGAAAGAAGTCAGTTCACTTGGGCTCCAACACCTGTTCTCCAAATCGCTCACGTTTTGAAAAGGAGATTTCCAATCCAAACCAAAACGCCCAAGGGGCTACACATCCCCGCCACTTGACCTCTGGCCCAAGGTGCTCCTCCGACACAGCCTCCCTTCCACAGCCCCAGGACATTCACGATCTAGTCCGCCACACCACGCCCCGCCCCTCCCCGCGTCGGCACCCCGCCCCCTCGTCGGACCATCGCAAGGAACAACCAAAAGGCGGGTGACACCCGAGAACTGAACCCGCTGCACAGCAGCTTCGGGGGCGACCACGGGGACTCTTTGCCAGACGGGGACCATCCCAGTACGCGTTTCTCCCCTCAGTCACCGACACGCACAGCAAAATGGGAGCCGCCAACAGGTCTGAAGAACGTCCCTGGGCAAGGAACGACGGATAGACGCACAGGAAGAATTCTGTCGTCCCGACACATGGGGCAGCGGAATGCACACTCCCACCGGAGGGGCATCACAGGTCAACGTCATGCAGTGCGAGCACATGCCCCCGACCCATCACCTATCCCCGTTCCCTTCCCTGTCCTCATCCCCGTCCCCTCTTTAGGGCACGCGAGGAAAATCCCTTTCTACCGCCCCGACAGTGGGTCTTTCGGCGAGAACAACGCCAATGTTCAGCGACGAAATGAAACGAACTTTAAACACACACACACACACAGACCTTCATGTTGAAAAGTAGCATTGTTATCGAAGCGAT
Source organism: Antilocapra americana (assembly GCA_007570785.1). NCBI lineage: Eukaryota > Metazoa > Chordata > Mammalia > Artiodactyla > Antilocapridae > Antilocapra > Antilocapra americana. Next base: position 4,684 of record ML660617.1, on the reverse strand, counting down.
TCAACAAACAGCAGAGGAACGCAATCGTCCCTTACATAACCGCAGCCAACAAACACGATGCACCTGAAAAAGAAAACGTGTACGAGAGAGGACGGGTCAATCTTGCGATTTGGTGCGTCGAGGCCAATTTGATCCTGGAAGAGAGGCCCGAACCGACAACCCACATGAACCAGGCAAAGCGTGGCCCGGCCACCTGGTCAACCCGCCTCTCCCTCTGCTCGAAAGGCCGGCCAGCCTGCTGGTCCCCTAGGAGGGTTCCTAGGTAGAGCGCAGTCCCCGCCTGCAGATCGGCCCTCAGGGTCGGTCTCTCCATCATACCCTCAAGCCTCCCCTGCCCTACCCCCTCCTCTCCCTTCCCCTCCCCGGCCCCTCCACATGACCTACCCCACCCCTGAACCGCCCCGACCCGAACTGCGTGGGGTGTGGCTGTAAAGGTGGGGCCAGGCAGAGACACACAACTAGGCAGAGGACAACACACTCGTGTGTGTGTGTGTGTGTGTGTGCACACGCGCGCGTATGATGTGGGCGGGTACGCATGTTGGTGGGTGGTGGGGGCAGAGACGGAGAGACTCGGTCAGGCAAAGGACAACGTGCTTGGACGGTTATTCTTCTGAACATTTTCTTCTGTTTTCTAAACTCATCATCTCCGTGATCAAGATCACGGCCGTGAAATGGGAGTCTGCAACCCGGACAGGTGAGTGTTCTGAGTGGGGGTGGGGTTGCGCTCGCGCGGATGCGAGCTGTCACCAGGCGAGCTTTGTTCCTCCTGTTCTGCCCCTGAACCTGACAGGATCCTCATGATCTGACGTGTCTCTGTTTGGAATCCTTGGCGAAAGTAGTAAAATTCTGCCACACCAAGCGCCAAGCCTAGACAGAAAGAAGTAAATTCACTTGGGTTCCAACACCTGTTCTCCAAATCGCTCACGTTTTGATAAGGAGATATCCAATCCAAAGCAAAAGGCCCAAGGGGCTACCCATCGCCACCCCCTTGACCTCTGGCCCAAGGTGCTCCTCCGACACAGCCTCCCTTCCACAGTCCCAGAACATTCTCGAGCGAGTCCGCCACACCCCGCCCCGCCCCGCCGCGCCCCGCCACGCCACGCCCCGTCCCGTCCCGCCCCGCGTCGGCACCCCGCCCCCTCGCAGGACCATCGGAAGGAACAACCAGCAGGCGGGTGACACCCGACAACTGATCCCGCTGCATAGCAGATTCGGGGGCGACCGCGGGGTCTTGTTGCCGGACGGGTCCCATCCCAGTGTGCGTTTCTCCGCTCAGTCACCGACACGGACAGCAAAATGGGACCCACTGAAACGTCTGAAGAACGTCCCTGGGCAAGGAATGACGGACAGACGCACAGGAAGGATTCTGTCGTCCCGACCCATGGGGCAGCGGAATGCACACTCCCACCCGAGGGGCACCACAGGCCAATGTCATGTGGCCCAAGCACACGCCCTCGACCCATCACCCATCCCCGATCCCGTCCCCTTCCTCGTTTTCGTCCCCCCTTTAGTGCACGCCAGGAGAAACCCATTCTGTGGCCCCGACGGCGGGTCTTTCGGTGAGAGCAATGCCAATGTTCAGCGACGAAACAAAACGAACTTTAAACACACACACACACACACACACACAGACCTTCATGTTGAAAAGGCGCATTTCTCTCGTAGCGATTCAACAAACAGCAGAGGAACCCACTCGTCCCTCACGTTACCGTGGCCAACAAACACGAAGCATCTGAAAAAGAAAACGTGTACCGGAGAGGACGGGTCGATCTGGCCATTTGGTGCGTCGAGGCCAATGTGATCCCGGACGAGAGGCCCGAACGTACAGCCCAAAAGAACCAAGAGGAATGTGGCCCGGGCTCCTGGTGGACCCGCCGGTCCCTCGGAACCAAAGGCCGAGTGTGGGTCGGCTGGCCGGGCCCCGCCGCCGGTCCTGAGGCAGAGCGAGGGCCCCGCCAGCAGGTCGGCCAGCCGTGTCGGTCTCTCCATGAGCACCCCCAACCCTCCCCTGCAGCGCCTCTCCCCTGCCGGTCCCCTAACCCTCCTCCTCCCCCTGCCCCTCCCCTCCCCTACCACTGCACTCCCCTCCCCTCCCGCCTCCCCCCTTCCCCCTCCAACCTTCCCCTTCCCATCCGCCTAACCTTCCCCCTCGCCGCCGCCCCCGCCCCCGCCCTCCACTGCCTGCGCCTGCCCCCTGCTCCGACCCACAGGCAGAGCGCGGGCCCCATCGGCATGTCGGCCCTGCATGTCGGCCCGCCGTGTCGGCCTCTACACACCCCCAACCCTCCT
>SRVM01004427.1:0-11200 GCA_007570785.1 Antilocapra americana | reverse complement strand
CTAATCCTGACGTCACACACACTCCATATGACATCTCATCCACTTTATGACATCACATCACGCTGCATGTGAAATCACAGGCAATTTATCTGTGACATCACACTCATTATGTCTATGACATCATATCCACTACTGAGACATCAGGAGCCCTGTGGGGATGACAGCACAACCACTCGATCTGACATCACACTCACTCTATCTGACATGATCTCCACTGTATCCTTTCATCAAAACGGCTATACGTATGACATCACACCCTCTATGTGTATGATGTCATACGTACTCTATATGCCATCACATCCACTCTTTATGACGTCCCACCACTCTATTTCTGACATCATATCCAATGTACTCATGACATCAATCCCCATATATATGAAGTCACATCAAAGCTACATGAAATCACATCTTCTGTACTTGTGATACTCCATCAATCTGAGCCATCAAGCCCACTGTATAGGTTAGATGACAAGTACCTTATGTATGATATCGTGCCCAATGTATCTATGCCATCATATTGGCTCTTTATGACATCATATACACTCATTCTCATATCACACCCCTGGATTTATGACATCACTTGCACTGTATTCATGTCATCACACGAACTATATGTGAAGTCCCATCAATTGCATATGACATCACATCTTCTATATAAATAACAGCACATCCAATACCTGTGTCATCACACTGGGCATATGTATGACATCACATGCACTAGACTCGACATCATATTCACAATTTATGACATTAAATCACAGTATGTATGACATTGTACCCCCTGGACTGCATCATCACAACCACTCTCTCGATGATATGACACACTTTGCATGTATGCATATCATATCCAATACATGTATGACATCATATGCAGTATATTGTTTACCCTACCCATTCTCTTGGACATCACACACACTATACCTGACATCGCTTCCATGGTATCAGTGTCATTCCACTCACTGTACAGATGATATCACACCCACTCTATGCCCATCACACCCAGGACCTGTATGACATCATATGCTCTCTATGACGTCGTATCCCCTCTTTATGACATCACCCCTCAGTGTTTCAAACATCAAATCAGGTGTATTCATGATATCACACCCACTCTTAGGACTCCATGTCCACGGTATGACATCACATCCACTCTAATAATGACGTCACACCCACTCTACATGATGTCTCCTCCACTTTATGACATCACATCCACGCTGTATGTGAAATCACAGGCAATTTATCTGCGACATCACACTCCCTATGTCTATGACATTATATCCACTAATGAGACATCAGGAACCCTGTGTGGATGACAGCACAACCACTCTATCTGACATCAAACACACTCTATCTAACATGATCTCCAGTGTATTCCTTCATCAAAACCACTATACGTATGACATCACACTCTCTATGTGTATGATGTCATACGTACTCTATATGCCATCACATCCCCTCTTTATCACGTCACACCATTATATTTATGACATCACATCCAATGTACTCATGACGTCACCCCCAATGTATCTGAAGTCACATCAAAGCTATATGAAATCACAACTTCTGTACTTGTGATATTGCATCAATTTGAGCCATCAAATCCACTGTATAGGTTAGATGACAACTACCTTATACATTACATCGTACCCAATGTTTCTCTGCCATCATATGGGCTCTTTATGACATCATATCCACTCATTCCCATATCACACCACTGCATTTATGACATCACTTGCACTGTATTCATGCCATCACACCCACTATATGTGAAGTCCCATCAACTGTATATGACACCACATCTTCTATACAAATCACAGTTCATCCTAAACCTGTGTCATCACACTTGGCATATGTATGACATCACATGCTCCACACTCGACATCACATTCACTATTTATTTCATTAAATCACAGTATGTATGACATTGCACCCACTCTATTTCATCATCACAACCAATCTCTCTATGATATCACACACATTGCATGTATGCATACCATATTCAATATATGTATGATATCATATGCAGTTTATGGGTTTCCCTACCCATTCTTTTGAACATCACACACACTATATCTGCCATCACTTCCTCTCTTTATGACATCACACGTCTCTATTTATGACATCACACCCAATGTACTCATGACGTCACCCCCAATATATATGAAGTCACGTCAAAGGTATATGAAGTCACATCTTCTGTACTTGTGATACTGCATCAATCTGAGCCCTCAAACCCACTGTATAGGTTAGATGACAAGTACCTTATGTATGACATCGTGCCCAATGTATCTATACCGTCATATGGGTTCACTATGACATTATATCCACTGATTCTCACATCACACCACTGAATTTATGACATCTCTTGCACTCTATTCATACCATCACACCCACTATATATAAAGAACCATCAACTGTATGTGACATCACATCTTCTATACAAATAACAGCACATCCCATACCTGTGTCATCACACTGGACATATGTATGACATCACATGCACTATAGTCGACATTACATTCACTATTTATGACATTAAATCACAGTATTTATTACATTGCACCCCCTCGACTGCATCATCACAGCCACTCTCTCGATGATATCACACTCATTCCTTGTATGCATATCGTATCCAATATATGTATGACATCATTCCCAGTATATGGGTTTCCCTAGCCATTCTCTTGGACATCACACACACTAAATCTGACATAGCTTCCACTGTATCATTGTCATTCCACCCACTGTACAGATGATATCACACCCATTCTACTTCCATCCCACCCAGTACCTGTATGACATCATATGCTCTCTATGATGTCATAGCCCCTCTTTATGACATCACACCCCACGGTTTCAAGCATCAAATCAGGTGTATTCATTATATCACACCCACTCGTAAGACTCCATGTCCATGGTATGACATCACATCCACTGTAATCACGACGTCACACACACTCTATATGATGTCTCATCCACTTTATGACATCACATCCAAGCTGGGTGTGAAATCACAGGCAATTCATCTGTGACATCACACTCACCATATCTATGACGTTATATCCACTAATGAGACATCAGGAGCCCTGTGGGGATGACAGAACAACCACTCTATCTGATATCACACCCACTCTATCTGATATGATCTCCACTGTATCCTATCATCAAAACCGCTATACGTATGACATCACACCCTCTATGTGTATGATGTCATACGTACTCTATATGCCATCACAACTCCTCTTTATGACGTCACACTGCTATATTTATGACATCACAACCGGTGTACTCATGACGTCACCCCCAATGTATATGAAGTCACCTCAAACTATATGAAATCACATCTTCTGTACTTGTGATACTGTATCACTCTGAGCCCTCAAACCCCTGTATAGGTTAGATGACAAGTACCTTATGTATGACATCATGCCCAATGTATCTATGCCATCATATGGGCTCTTTATGACATCATATCCACTAATTCTCATATCACACCTCTCTATTTATGACATCAATTGCACTGTATTCATGCCATCACACCCACTCTATGTGAAGTCCCATCAACTGTATATGACAACACAACTTCTATACAAGTAACAGCACATCCAATACGTGTGTCATCACACTGGGCATATGTATGACATCACATGCACTAGACTCGACATCGCATTCACTATTTATGACATTAAATCACAATATTCATGACATTGCACCCACTCGAAAGCATCATCACAACCACTCTCTCGATTATATCACACACATGGCATGTATGCATATCATATCCAATATATGTATGACATAATATGCAGTATACGGGTTTCCCAACCCATTCTCTTGGACATCACACACACTATATCTGACATCGCTTCCACTGTATCAGTGTCATTCCACCCACTGTACAGGTGATATCACACCCACTTTACGCCCATCACACCCAATACCTGTATGACATCATATGCTCTCTATGACGTCATATCCCCATTTTATGACATGACACCCCTGTGTTTCAAACATCAAATCAAGTGTAATCATGATATCACACACACTCTTAGGACTCCATGTCCACGGTATGACATCACATCCACTGTAGTCATGACGTCACACCCACTCTATATGATGTCTCCTCCACTTTATGACATCACATCAACGCTGCATGTGAAATCACAGGCAATTCATCTGTGACATCACACTCACTATGTCTATGACATTATATCTAGTAATGAGATATCAGGAGCGCACTGTGGATTACAGTACAACCACTCTATCTGACATCACACCCACTCTATCTGACATGATCTCCACTGTATCCTTTCATCAAAACCACTATACGTATGACATCACACCCTCTATGTGTATGATGTCATATGTACTCCCTATGGCACCACATCCACTCTTTATGCGTCACACCAGTTTATTTATAACATCACATCCAATGTACTCATGACATCAACCACAATGTATATGAAGTCACATCAAAGCTACATGAAATCACGTCTTCTGTCCTTGTGATACTGCATCAATCTGAGCCATCAAGCCCACTGTATAGGTTAGATGACAAGTACCTAATGTATGACCTCGTACCCAATGTATCTATGCCATCATATGGGTTCTCTATGACATCATATCCACTCATTCTCATATCAAAAAACTGTATTTATGACATCACTTGCACTGTATTCATGCCACCACACCCACTATATGTGAAGTCCCATCAACTGCCTATGACATCACATCTTCTATACAAATAACAGCTCATCCAATACCTGTGTCATCACACTGGACATATGCATGACATCACATGCACTAGACTCGACATCGCATTCACTATTTATGACATTAAATCACAGTATGCATGACATTGCACCCACTCGACTGCATCATCACAACCACTCTCTAGACGATATCACAAACTTTGCAGGTATGCATATCATATCCAACATAGGTATGACATCATATGCAGTATATGGGTTTCCCTACCCATTCTCTTGGACATCACACACACTGCATCTAACATCGCTTCAACTGTATCAGTGTCATTCCACCCACTGTACAGATGTTATCACACCGACTCTATGCTCATTCCACCCAGTACCTGTATGACATCATATGCTTATTAAGACGTCATATCCCCTCTTTATGACATCACACCCCAGTGTTTCAAACATCAAATCAGGTGTATTCATGATATCACACCCACTCTTAGGATTTCATGTCCACGGTATGACATCACATCCACTGTAATCCTGACGACACACACACTCCATATGACGTCTCATCCACTTTATGACATCACATCCACGCTGCATGTGAAATCACAGGCAATTTATCTGCAACATCACAGTCTCTATGTATATGACATCATATTCACTAATGAGACATCAGGAGCCTTGTGGGGATGACCACACAACGACTCTATCTGACATCACAACCACACTATCTGACATGATCTCCAGTGTATCTTTTCATCAAAAGCACTATACTTATGACATCACACCCTCTATGTGTATGATGTCAGACGTACTCTATATGCCATCACATCCACTCTTTATGACGTCACACCACTATGTTTATGACATCACACCCAATATACTCATGACGTCAACCCCAATGTATATGAAGTCACGTCAAAGGTATATGAAATCACAGCTTCTGTACTTGTGATACTGCATCAATCTGAGCCCTCAAACCCACTGTATAGGTTAGATGACAAGTACCTTATGTATGACATCGTGCCCAATGTATCTATGCCGTCATATGGGCTCTATATGACATCATATACACTCATTCTCATATCACACCACTGCATTTATGACATCACTTGCACTGTATTCATGCCATCACACTCACTATATGTGAAGTCCCATCAACTGTATATGACATCACATCTTGTATACAAATAACAGCTCATCCAACACCTGTGTCATCACACTGGGCATAGGAATGACATCACATGCACTAGGCTCGACATCACATTCACAATTTATGACATTAAATCACAGTATGTATGACATTGCACCCACTCGACTGCATCATCACAACCACTCGCTCAATGATATCACACACATGGCATGTATGCATATCATATCCAACACAGGTATGACATCTTATGCAGTATATGGGCTTCCCTACCCATTCTCTTCGGCATCAAGCACACTATATCTGACTTCGCTTCGACTGTATCAGTGTCATTCCACCCACTGTACAGATGATATAACACCCACTCTAAGCGCGTCCCACCCAGTACATGTATGACATCATATGCTCTCTATGACCTCATATCCCCTCTTTATGACATCTCACCCCAGTGTTTCAACATCAAATCAGGTGTATTCATGATATCACACCCACTCTTAGGACTCCATGTCCACGTTATGACCCACATCCACTGTAATCCTGTCGTCACACTCACTCTATATGACGTCTCATCCAATTTATGACATCACATCCATGCTGCATGTGAAATCACAGGCAATTTAACTGTGACATCACAATCACTATGTCTGTCACATCACATCCAGTAATGAGACATCAGGAGCCCTGTGTGGATGACAACACAACCACTATATCTGACCACACACCCATTCTATCTGACATGATCTCCCATGTATCCTTTCATCAAAACCACTATACGTATGACATCACACCCTCTATGTGTATGATGTCATACGTACTCTATATGCCATCACATTCAATCTTTTTGACGTCACACCACTATATTTATGACATCACACCCAATGTACTCATGACGTCACCACCAATGTATATGAACTCACGTCAAAGGTGTATGAAATCATATCTTCTTTACTTGTTATACTGCATCAATCTGAGCCCTCAAACCCACTCTATAGATTAGATGACAAGTACCTTATGTATGACATCATCCCAAATGAATCTATGCCGTCATATAGGCTCTATATGACATCATATACACTCATTCTCATATCACACCACTGCATTTACGACATCACTTGCACTGTATTCATGCCATCACACCCACTATATGTGAATTACCATCAACTGTATATGACATCACATCTTCTATACAAATAACAGCACATCAAATACCTGTGTCATCACACTGGGCATATGTATGACATCACATGCACTAGACTCGACATCGCATTCACTATTTATGACATTAAATCACAGTATGCATGACATTGCACCCACTCGACTGCATGATCACAACCACTCTCTCGATGATATCACACACATGGCATGTATGCATATCATATCCAACATAGGTATGACATAATATGCAGTATATGGGTTTCCCTATCCATTCTCTTGGACATCACACACACTGTATCTGACATCGCTTCCACTGTATCAGTGTCATTCCATCCACTGTACAGATGATATCTCACCCACTCTATGCCCATCCCACCCAGGACCTGGATGATATCATATGCTCTCTATGACGTCATATCCCCTCTTTATGACATCACACCCCAGTGATTCAAACATCAAACAAGTGTATTCATGATATCACACCCACTCTTACGACTCCATGTCTACGGTATGACATCACATCCACTGTAATCCTGACATCACACCCACTCCATATGACGTCTCATCCACTTTATGACATCATATCTACGCTGCATGTGAAATCACAGGCAAATTATCTGTGACATCACACTCACTTTGTCTGTGACATCATATCCACTAATGTGACATCAGGAGCCCTGTGTGGATGACAGCACAACCATTCTATCTGACATCACACCCACTCTATCTGACATGATCTCCACTGTATCCTTTCATCAAAACCACTATACGTATGACATCACACCCTCTATGTGTATGATGTCATACGTACTCTATATGTGATCACATCCTCTCTTTATGACCTCACACCACTATATTTATGACATCACATCCAATGTACTCATGACATCACCCCCAATGTATATGAAGTCACATCAAATCTATATGAAATCACATCTTCTGTACTTGTGAATCTGCATCAATCTGAGCCATCAAACCCAGTGTATAGGTTAGATGACAAGTACCTTATGTATGACATCGTGCCCAATGTATGTATGCCGTCATATGGGCTCTTTATGACATCATATCCACTCATTCTCATATCAAAAAACTGTATTTATGACATCACTTACACTGTACTCATGCCACCACACCCACTATATGTGAAACCACATCAATTGCATATGACATCACATCTTCTGTACAAATAACAGCACATCCAATACCTGTGTCATCACACTAGGCATATGTATGACATCACATGCACTAGACTCGACATCACATTCACTATTTATGCCATTAAATAACAGTATTAATGACATTGCACCCACTCGACTCCATCATCACCTACCACTCTCTCGATGATATCACACACATTGCATGTATGCATATCATATCCAATATATGAATAACATCATCTGCACTATAGGGGTTTGCCTACCCATTCTCTTGGACATCACACACACTATATCTGACATCGCTTCCACTGTATCAGTGTCATTCCATCCACTGTACAGATGATATCACAACCAGTCAATGCCCATGACACCCAGTACCTGTAGGACATCATATGCTCTCTTTGACCACATAGCCCCTGTTTATGACATCACACCTCAGTGTTTCAAACATCAAATCGGGTGTATCCTTGATGTCACTCCCACTCGTAGGACAGCATGTTCACTATATGACATCACATTCACTGTAATCATGACGTCACACCCACTCTATGTGATGTCTCATCCACTTTATGACATCACATCCACGCTGCATGTGAAATCACATGCAATTTATCTGTGACATCACACTCACTATGTCTGTGACATCATATCCACTAATGCGACATCAGGAGCCCTGTGTGGATGACAGCACAACCACTCTATCTGACATCACACCCACTCTATCTGACATGATCTCCACTGTATCATTTCATCAAAACCACTATACGTATGACATCACACCCTCTCTATGTATGATGTCATCCTTATTGTATATGCCATCACATCCATTCTTTATGACGTCACACCACTATATTTATGACATCACGTGCAATGTACTCATGACGTCACCCCCAATGTATATGAAGTCATATCAAACGTATATGAAATCACATCTTCTGTACTTCTGATACTGCATCAATCTCAGCCCTCAAACCCACTGTATTGGTTAGATGAACAAGCACCTTTTGTATCACATCGTGCCCAATGTATCTATGCCGTCATATGTGCCTTTTGTGACATCATATCCACTCATTCTCATATCACACCACTGTATTTATGACACCACTTGCAGTGTATTCATGCCATCACACCCACTCTATGTGAAGTCCCATCAACTGTATATGACATCACATCTTCTATACAAATAACAGCACATCCAATACCTGTGTCATGACACTGGGCATATGTATGACATCACATGCACTAGACTCGACATCGCATTCACTATTTATGACATTAAATCACAGTATTCATGACATTGCACCCATTCGAGTGCATCATCACAACCACTCTCTCGATGATATCACACACATGGCATGTATGCATATCATATCCAATATATGTATGACATAATATGCAGTATACAGGTTTCCCAACCCAATCTCTTGGACATCACACACACTGTATCTGACATCGCTTCCACTGTATCAGTGTCATTCCACCCACTGTACAGGTGATATCACACCCACTCTACGCCCATCACACCCAGTACCTGTATGACATCATATGCTCTCTATGACGTCATATCCCCACTTTATAACATCACACCCCCGTGTTTCAAACATCAAATCAGGTGTAATCATGATACCACACACACTCTTAGGACTCCATGTCCACGGTATGACATCACATCCACTGTAGTCATGACGTCACACCCACTCTATATGATGTCTCGTCCATTTTATGACATCACATCAACGCTGCATGTGAAATCACAGGCAATTTATCTGTGACATCACACTCACTATGTCTATGACATTATATCTACCTATGTGACATCAGGAGCGCACTGTGGATTACAGCACAACCACTCTATCTGACATCACACCCACTCTATCTGACATGATCTCCACTGTATCCTTTCATCAAAATCACTATACGTATGACATCACACCCTCTATGTGTATGATGTCATACGTACTCTATATGAAACCACATCCACCCTTTATGGCGTCACACCAGTTTATTTATAACATCATTTCCAATGTACTCATGACATCAACCACAATGTATATGAAGTCACATCAAAGCTACATGAAATCACGTCTTCTGTCCTTGTGATACTGCATCAATCTGAGCCATCAAGCCCACTGTATAGGTTAGATGACAAGTACCTTATGTATGACATCGTGCCCAATGTATCTATGCCGTCACATGGGCTCTTTATGACATCATATCCACTCATTCTCATATCAAAAAACTGTATTTATGACATCACTTACACTGTATTCATGCCACCACACCCACTATATGTGAAGTCCCATCAACTGTCTATGACATCACATCTTCTATACAAATAACAGCACATCCAATACCTGTGTCATCACATTGGGCATATGCATGACATCACATGCACCAGACTCGACACCACATTTACTATTTATTGCATTAAATCACAGTATTTATGACATTGTATGCACTCGACTGCATCATCACAACCACTCTCTCGATGATATCACACACATTGCATGTATGCATATCATATCCAATATATGTATGACATCATAAGCAGTATATTGGTTACCCTACCCATTCTCTTGGACATCACGCACACTATATCTGACATCGCTTCCACTGTATCACTGTCATTTGACACACTGTACAGATGATATCACACCCACTCTATGCCCATCACACCCAGTAACTGTATGACATCATATGCTCTCTATGACGTCATATCCCCTCATTATGACATCACACCCCAGTGTTTCAAACATCAAATCATGTGTAGTCATGATATCACAACCAAAATTAGGACTCCATGTCCAAGGTCTGACATCACATCCACCGTAATCATGACGTTACTCCCACTCTATATGATGTCTCATCCACTTTATGACCTCACATCCACGCTGCATGTGAAATCACAGGCAATTTATCTGTGACATCACATTCACTATGTCTATGACGTTATATCCACTAATGAGACATCAGGAGCCCTGTGGGGTTGACAGCACAACCACTCTATCTGACATCACACACACTCTATCTGA
>ML660611.1:3791-19400 GCA_007570785.1 Antilocapra americana | reverse complement strand
CACCCGGCTGTCTCGCGCCTCGGTCCAAGTCCCCGCTCCCCTTTGTTATGTTCGCGAGCCTGGCAGGGGTCTTCCTCGGGAAGGCTACCCAGCGGTCTATCTCCGGTTAGCGACCTCGGTTAGGACCCTCAGTCTGCCCCAGGCATTCAATCTCAGTTCTCCCCCTAAGAGCATGGCCTGCCCCCCCCAGCAGTCCGCTGGCTCGTGGGGATTGGGGCGACCGGCCGCCGCTCCGTTCTCCAAGGGGCTTAACTATTTATTGGCTTCTAAGTCCCGACTTTTATGCTCTTTGAGATTCGCCTCAGGTCTCTCAGTTCCGCCAGTAAGAATGTTTCCTGACGTTCGTAAACCTTTATCTCTTTCGAGGCTCCCCTTCTGAGATGAATCTCAGTCCCTGCCTCTTTGCCTCTTTTTACTTTTATTTTTTCCTTTGGTCCTACCTTCTTTCGTCGGCAATGGGCTGTCTTTCCAGATGCCTGAAGACCTCTGCCAGCATTCAGATGTTGATTTATGGAGTTTGTTCAGTATTTAAATGTTCCTTTGGTGTATTTGTTGGGGAGAGTGTGGACTCCGCGTCCTATTCCTCTGCCATCTTAGTCCCCTCCCTCTGTTTGATGTTCCTTTAAGTGTCTATTCAGCGCTTTGGAGGTTGCCCTGCTCCTGGTGAGACGGCTTCCCCTGCCCCCTCTGCTCAGGCTCTCTGTCGTCCGCCCAGCACAGTTGGGGAGTGGTGCTTCTCCCCTCCCCCGGCCCAGCCACTCGGTTTTCTCGGCGTACAGCTGAGCACTCCTTCTAAGGTGTGTACAGCACCGATCCGTCCAGAATCCCCAGACGTCTTGGTTAGCCTCCCCGGGGCTGGGTTATGCCCACTGCTCTCGGGCGGGGGCTGGGCCATTCCGCAGCCCACAGCTTCCCAGCTCCACCCGGCCGGCTGCCTCTCTGTTGACTCCTCACCGCCCTTTGTTTTGTGCACGGGCCTGGGGGGGGGCTGCTTTTCCTGGGAGGTTAGGTACTTCAGGCTGCACCGTTCCCTGAGCCCACGGCCTGCCCCTCCCTGAGCAGGAGCAGTCCACTTCAACTAGTGGGGGGTGGGGCACCCGTGCTGCCGCTAGACTGTGCCTTGTAGCCAGAGACATACCTTGCAGGGCTTAGCTGTTAATCTGCTTTTACTGCCAGCCATATTGCTCTCCAAGATTCACTGCAGATCTGCCAGAGAGAATGCTCCCTGGTATTCAGAAACTTTCTCCTCTTTTTTTTTTTTTCCTCTATATTCCAGACTCCCCTTCTGGGACGGAACTCGTCCCAAGCACTTTTTCTCTCCCTTTACTTCTTTTTTTCCTTCTTTTTATCCTACCTCCTCACATCGGCAATGGGTTGCCCTCCAGATGCACGATGTCCTCTGGCAGCATTCAGTTCCTGTTTTCCGGTGTTTGCTTGGCCTTTAAAAGTTCTTTTGGTATATTTACTGGGAGAGAGTGTTCTCCTCGTCCTATTCCTCCGCCATCATAGTTCCCTCCTTTTGTTTATTTTTTGTACAACATTCTTTTCATTGCATTCCCAGGCATGCCTGTTAGCAGTGCTTATCTATATTCCCCTTCATCAGCTGCCACATGGTCACAGCCACTGCGTGTATCATAGATAATATTTCAAACCCTGCAAGAATGTGAAGGCCCGCCCACCTTGTGAACTACTTTGACAAACCTTGACATCAATGGGATGCTTATTCTTTTCACAGTGCAACAGGGCGGGATGAGCACAGCCCATTGCAGCTAGACATTGGTGTTCTTGGTTTCAACCCACCCTGTTCCTAGGCAACAGATATTGCTCAGGCATGTTTGGGGCCTCAGATGGCCCCAATCAAAAGCAGCCAATTGTCAATGAGTGACCATTAGTTGTCCTGCTCAGCTATTGATTGACACAACAGTGAGCCCTGCCCAAAGTTACTGTCAATGAAGGACCATTGGGGAGGTGACTAAGTCAAGGGTGGTGCAGTGGTCATCAGGTGGAGTGTGAGAAACGAGGCAGATTCAGGCCTTCTTCTGGAGGGCCAGGAGCCTGTGCTTTTGTAGAAGGTCCTTGTTGGTTACCTATTTTATATATAGTGGTGTCTATATGGTAATCCCCTACTCCTGATTTATCCCTCTCCCAACCAAACTTCCCCTTTGGTAACTATCAGTATGGCTTCTATGTAGAGTGTGTTTTTGATGTTCTTTGGGGAAGTGAGGTTTTAGTTTGATGTAGCCCTACTTTTCTCTTCCTGCTTTTGTTTTCTATGATTTTGGTGTCACATACAGAAAATCATTTCTAAGACCAATGCTTACAACTTCTTCAGTACGTTTTCCTCTACTAGTTTTATACTTTCAGATCTGGTATTCAAATATTGAATCAACTTTGAGTTTAGTTTTGCATATGGTATAAGGTGAGAGTCCAGTTTCATTCTTTTGCATTCAGATGTCTACTCGCCCTTGTGGTTAATTGAATAGATGGCAAGGTGACATTTAATCGTGATCATCTCAAGGCAGAAATGGCTGACAAAACTGTAGGAAAGGCACTGGGATGAGATATCTGGCCAGGAGCATGTAAAGTCTGGGGAGTCCCACTTGATTCCCGCTGATATGTGGATGTGGTCCTGGGCAGATGGGTTCTGACTCAACACGTAGACTTGCTCTTGACCTCTGCCAAGCAAGAGAAGCCTCTGGGCCATCAGGATTGTGCTCTTCTCATGAGTCCACGGGCACTGCTTTGGCGTTTGCATTTGGTGTCATGCAAATGGTTGGTCTTAATACAAAGACATACAGATCTTCTTGACTACTCATAAAAGAAGCTTCTCATTTAAGTTCCGCTGACTTCTGATCCACTCATTAGTTTATGGTTTGCACTCTATTTTCCATCAGATTCTCAGACATACTTGGCAGAAGAGAGTGATTTTCTCCCTTGCAGTCTTAGATAATTCGACTTTTGGTAATAATTTATATCACACAGTGTTGATTTCTAATGTGTTGACCTCTCTGGCATGCGTTTCTGATAAGACACATACTCAAAAAACTATCATAAATGCTGCAAGTAATAAACAGCAAAAGATTAGAGAACGTGAAGAAATTAATACTGAAGAGAATGATTTTGAACATTTCTTTGGGAGGTGACCACTAGGCTGACCTCAGATGATTGCTAGTTTCTGAGTCACAGAATAAAGCATCGACACAGGCATGGAGGAAAGAAGAAGGACTTAGAGAAATCACTGTACTAGTCAACTGAGTTTGTTATGTACACAGCCAGAGAAGTCAGCTGGAATCTATTTATAGGGAACCTGTATAAGTGAAAGTGTAAAGAGTTTCTACTACTCTGTGTAAGTGCTAATGAGCAACCCTCTGCACCCATCCATCAAAACAAGAAAGCTTTTGCAATAGGACTTGACATGTCTGAGTCACAACAAACCGTCCTTTCCCAGGAGAGCCACAGGCGTCTGATGTTCATTTAATGTTGTTGATCTACTTGGATATACCCTTTCTCAACTCAAGACTTATTATTTACGTTTTTCTCTTTTAACCCCAAAAGTCTCTGAATCCTTTTTAAACTCTAGGTATCCTCACTTCTCTCTGTAAGGCGGCACTTTCCCCATAGATACTTCAATACATACCAGTGCAGAAACAAGGGCCTCTACCATCCCCTTTTGGTCCACCTCAGAGCTTCCCTGATAGCTCCGTTGGGAAGATTCTGCCTGCATTGCTGGCGACATCAGTTCAATTCCTGGGTCAGGAAGATCTGCTGGAGAAGGGATAGGTTAGCCACTCCAGTATTCCATGGCTTTCACTGTGGCTGAACTGGTGGGGAATCCGTCTGCCATGTGGGAGACCTGGGTTTGATCCCTGGATTGGGAAGATCCCCTGGAGAAGGGAAAGGCTGCCCAATCCAGTATTCTGGCCTGGAGGATTCCATGGACCGTGTGGTCTATGAGGTCACCAAGAGTTGGACATGACTGAGCAACTCTCACTTTCAGCTCTTCAGGCCTAGCAATCTGTTACATTTCCGGAACAGTAAGTATTTCAGTAAGTCCTACAACAGGGCATTAAAGTGTGGTAGTGTTAAAATATGATAATATACACAGATCCGGGGTCACACTACTAACCTATATGTAGACATAAGGTCTCTCTGTCCACATCACTCTGGTAGCTGCTTTAACTTGTTAATCTTCGGCAAGAAAGGCACAATAGTTCTCCCATTTCCGTTTTAAAGGACAGCAAACCCAGGGTGTCCTTTACTCTAACCGATTTTCAATCACTTTCGGCATTTTAAATCATCAACGGGGTCTCCTGGGAGTTCAAGGGCCAGAAAGATTTAACCAGGGAGCTGCAGGCTGGATAAAAGATACCATATCATTGACTGAAAATCTGAACTCAACTCTTTTGATGCTGATGGTGAAACTCTGTGTTTTAGTTGTTTCTAAAACGTTTTCTGAAGACACACGGGATTCCTCTGGAAGAGACTCAGTCTTATATATTTCCATTTTTGTCTGATTACTCCTTGACCCCATTTAAACATTTCAAAAGGAAAATTAACACCAAATTAAATACTCCATTCTCTTAGTTTTAAACCACGGAAACTTATAGAACTTGGGACTAACAAAAGACTTTCTGGTATTGGGGAAGAATGTTTTAGTACGGTAGTTATTTAGAAATGCTAGAGGATGATGATAAATGCAAGGCCAACGATTACTCAGTGTTGTATTAGTACTTGTATCAGAAGTCTCTGTCCTGACTTCTCTGGCTGTCCAGTGGTTAGGATTCCATGCTCTCATTAGAAGGGGAGCCGGTTCAATCCCTGGTCAGGGAACTAAGATCCCAGACCCTGCGTGGTGCCCCATACCCACCCCAAATTACGTGTGTGTGGTGATCCTCTTTGTCTTCTGCACCGGGATTGGGCCACCTCCACTGCCCTGCCCTTGGTAACACATTGCTCAGACCACTTTCTTAGCATGACAGTGGCCTAACTGATATTTGGTCTGTTACCTCCAAATATTATTTTAATCCTTGGGAGTGAGATTTGTGGGTTTTAATTGTATCTGGAGTCTGTGCCTCCTGAGCACTCAGAAAGCACCAAGAGGTGATTTCTGCCTTCCTCTCTCACGGCAAGTAGGTCATTCACCATCCCCATGTGAAACCGTCTTCCCATCTGGTCTGGCAATCGAGACCCTAATGTCATTCCACACCCCAATCAAAGGCTGGAACACCACACCACTACTCCTTGCCGCTGAGATCAATTGTTATGCAGGGTTGTCCACCTTCAGGGCAGACTCCTGACCCAGTCCGGACCTCTATTCTCTGGCTAACTGAGGACATGAAGGTCTGTTCCCCAACTTCTCGGGACCCTATATACCTCCCTTTTCAGGTGCCCACCTCTTCTCTTCCTTCCTTCCCGCCCTTCCCACCAGAAAATTTACACCACACACACAAATATCTTCTTTTCACCTTTTGGTGTTTATTTTCATCGCAGCAATCAGTTGACTATGTCAGAGATAGTGTCAGTCTTTTCCTGGTTGGCCATTTCAAAGCAAGCAGACCTCTGGAGACACAATTCTAAACCAGCCTTTTCTAGTCAGTTACTGGCTGCCCACGTTGTATTTCTCCAGGGCCTCTTTCTCCTGGGAAAGGCGGAGCTTATCTTTTCTTTCAATTCTGCCTCCTTCTTTGACTCTGCCTCATACGTTGGTACATTTTCCTGCTTTGTTTCAATTTCTTACGTGCGCAGGAATGGGAAAAACAGGTTGGTTTTCCGGTTTTCTTCACCTTCTCTGACCAAGTGGCGTATGACCGGATTCTCTTTCTCAAGGTTCCTTGTAGAGGTCTTCTGACCCTCATCGTAATCGTCCGTGCCTAGAAAGACAAGGAAAGGGTATTCATTTTTAGGAAAGGGTGTAAAAACTGAGTTTGAAGGGAGATTTCATGAAAAAGGGATGTGGGCTGAGGAGGGTTTTTGTGCCAGGCAAGGGCAACACAGAGGCTTTGGGCAACAAAGTCAATGGGGTGCATGGGAAGCTTAACTGGAGTCATCTTAGGTTCACCACGCCTCTGTTCCTCCAATGACCAAGGGTCCGATGGCAAAGGGGCTTCTTTCTTCCTTTCACTGCTGAAGCAAGCCGCTTTGAAAATCTTCTTGGCTGTTGTGGCTTCCTGGTTACCTTAGTCGTGTGGATAACAAGAAGTGGCCCAACCCATTATCTCTGCCTCTTATCTCCCTATATATGCCCTTTCAGGAAAATGAGGAGCCACACCCTTCAATGTGATTGGTCAGCTAGGCACTCCCCACAGGAAATGGTGGCTTTGGGGCCTTAGACATCACAATGTACCATTGGGCCCATCAACATGGCCTAGTGGATGCTGAGGGAGGCCATGATACAAATTTCCCACTGCTGACAAGTGCTGCATAGCTGATTCTGGGGAGTGGCTATTCAGGGGCATGGGGTTTCTTCTCATGACCTTCACAATTTCCTTCAGTGCCCTTTATTCTTGGACTTAAATGTCCCCCTTCAACAGACCTGCTTCCTCCATCCTTGTAGGAAACTCTGCCAAATACTTTGCATCCCATTCAGCCTTTCCGATTCCTCGAGTCACTTCATCTCTAGAACACCTTCTTATTGGTGGGGGTTCTTGAGGGGCTCAAGAAACTTAGGAGCAAGGACCTAACGTGGAAAAAGTAGGTAAGAACAGATTGGGTGTGTTTTCTACTCCAATGAGCTTTAGAGACAACAAGGCCTGGTGAAACCTCAGTCTGTTGCCCCAAGGTCAATGCACAGTCTCCATAAGATTATGTATCAGAGCAAAGAAAGTGTTAAATGGCTCCTGCACTAATATTGTTGGGGACACTTCAACTCTCATATTGAGTAGGGAAATTCAAATTGCTCCATCTAACAGAAATACATACATGATTAAAACAAACAAGAAAAATTAGGGCGCCAAAAGGCAACAGACGGATGGCCATTGCACCACTGATTCTTGACTGAATCCCTTCCCCAGTGGTCCCTCATTGACAGTTATCATCAGCAAGGGCCCACTGGGCAGCTGACCAATAGCTGAGCAGGACAAGTACCAGTATGTACCTCATTGGTAGTTGACTGCTTGTGGGCGGGGCGAAGGTATTCACTGACTAGTGTCTGAGCAAGACCTGGTGCTTAGTAACAGGATGTAGAGTAGAAAGGCACAGCAATGGCTACCTGCTAAGTGCTGTGCCCATGCTGCTCTGTTGTGTAAGGATTCTTTGGGTCCAGTGTGCCGGGAACTTTTTGATGGACTCCTTTCCAACCTCAGGTTTTGATTTCACATGCTTGTTTATTTTTGTACAGCATTCTTTTCTTTGCATTCCCAGGCATGCCTGTTAGCAGTGCTTATCTATATGCCCCTTCTTCAACTGCCACTTGATCACAGCCACTGCGTGTATCATAGCTAATATTTCAAACCCAGCAATAATGTGAAGGCCGGCCCACCTTGAGAACTACTTTGACAAACCTTGACATCAACGGGATGCTTATTCTTTTCACCACGCAACAGGGCTTGTTGAGCACAGCCCTTTCCAGCTAGCCATTGGTGTGCTTCCTTTCAACCCACCCTATTTCAAGGCAACAGGTGTTGCTCAGGCTTGCTTGGAGACTCAGATGGACCCAGTCATAAGCAGCCAATTGTCAATGAGTGACCATTAGTTGTGCTGCTCAGCTATTGATTGGGACTACAGTGAGCCCAGCCCAAAGTTACTGTCAGTGAAGGACCATTGGGGAAGTGACTAAGTCAAGGGTATTGCGATGGTCATCAGGTGGAGTGTGAGAAATGAGGCAGATTCAGTCCTTCTTCTGGAAGGCCAGGAGCCTGTGCTTTTGTAGTAGGTCCTTGTTGGTTACCTATTTTATATATAGTGGTGTGTATATGTTAATCCCCTACTCCTTATTTATCCCTCCCCCCACCCACCTTCCCCTTTGGTAACCATCAGTGTGGCTTCTATGTAGAGTGCGTTTTTCATGTTCTTTAGGGAACTCAGGTTTTAGTTTGATGTAGCCCTAGTTTTCTCTTTCCGCTTTTGTTTCCTATGCTTTTGGTGTCACATACAGTAAATCATTTCTAAGATCGATGCTTACAACTTCTTCAGTCCGTTTTCCTCTACTAGTTTTGTAATTTCAGATCTGACATTCAAATCATGAATCAACTTTGAGTTTAGTTTTGCATATGGTACAAGGTGAGAGTCAAGTTTCATTCTTTTGCATTCAGATGTCTAGTCGCCCACTGCGGTTAATTGAAGAGATGGCAAGGTGACATTTAATCGTGATCATCTCAAGGCAGAAATGGCTGACAAGCCTGTAGGAAAGGCACTGGGGTGAGGGACATGGCCAGGAGCATGTAAAGTCTGGGGAGTTCCACATGATTCCCTCAGATATGTGGATGTGGTTCTGGGCAGATGGGTTCTGACTCTTAACACGTAGAAGTGCTCTTAACCTCTGCCAAGCAAGAGAAGCCTCTGGGCCATCAGGATTGTGCTCTTCTCATGAGTCCACGGGCGCTACTTTGGCGTTTGAGTTTGGTGTCATGCAAATGGGTGGACTTAATACAAAGACATAGAGTTCCTCTTGACTACTGGTAAAACAAGCTTCTCATTTAAGTTCCCCTGACTGCTGATCCACTCTCTAGTTTATGGTTTTCACTCTATTTTCCATCAGATTCTCAGGCGTACTTGGCAGATGAGAGTGATTTTCTCCCTTGCAGTCTTAGGGAATTCGAATTCTGGTAATATTTTATATCACACATTGTTTATTTCTAATGTGTTGACCTCTCTAGCATGTGTTTCTGATAAGACACATACTCAAAAAACTATCATAAAAGCTGCAAGTAATAAACAGCAAGTGATTAGAGAACCTAAAGAAATTAATACTCAAGAGAAAGATTTTGAACATTTCTTTGGGAGGTGACCACTAGGCTGGCCTCAGATGGTTGCTAGTTTCTGAGTCACCAAAGATAGGATAGACACAGGCTTGTAGGAAAGCATAAGGTCTTCGGGAAATCACTGTATTAGTCAACTGTGTTTGTTATGGACACAGCCAGAGAGGTCATTTGGAATCTATTCATAGGGAACCTGTATAAGTGAAAGTGTAAAGAGTTTCTACTACTCTTTGTAAGTGCTAATGAGCAACCCTCTGCACACACCCATCAAACTAAGACAACTTTTGCAATAGGACTTGACATGTCTGAGGCACAACAAACCGTCCTTTCCCAGGAGAGCCACAGGCGTCTGATGTTCATTTAATGTTGTTGATCTACTTGGATATACCCTTTCTCAACTCAAGACTTATTATTTACGTTTTTCTCTTTTAACCCCAAAAGTCTCTGAATCCTTTTTAAACTCTAGGTATCCTCACTTCTCTCTGTAAGGCGGCACTTTCCCCATAGATACTTCAATACATACCAGTGCAGAAACAAGGGCCTCTACGATCCCCTTTTGGTCCACCCCAGAGCTTCCCTGATAGCTCAGTTGGGAATATTCTGCCTGCATTGCTGGAGACATCAGTTCAATTCCTGGGTCAGGAAGATCTCCTGGAGAAGTGATAGGCTAGCCACTCCAGTATTCTTTGGCTTTCCTTGTGGCTCAACTGGTTGGGAATCCGTCTGACATGTGGGAGACCTGGATTTGATCCCTGGATTGCGAAGATTCCCTGGAGCAGGGTAAGGCTGCCCAATCCAGTATTCTGGCCGGGAGAATTCCATGGACCGTGTGGTCTATGAGGTCACCAAGAGTTGGACATAACTGAGCAACTCTCCCTTTCAGTTCTTCACGCCTTGCAATGTTTTACCTTTTCCGAACAGCAAGCATTTCTGTAAGTCCTATAAGAGGGCATTAAAGTGTGGTAGTGTTAAAAGGTGATAATATACACAGAACTTGGGTCACACTAACAACCTATAGGAAGACATAAGGTCTCTCTGTCCACATCACACTGGTAGCTGCTTTAGCTGGTTAATCTTCGGCAAGAAAAGCACGATAGTTCTCCCATTTCCTTTGAAAGGACAGCAAACCCAGGCTGTCCTTGACTCTTACCGATTTTCAATCACTTTAGGGACTGTTAATCATCAACGGGGTCTCCTGGGAGTTCAAGGGCCAGAAAGGTTTAACCAGGGACCTGCAGCATGGATAAAAGATACGATATTATTGACTGAAAACCTGAACTCACCTCTTTTCATGCTGATGGTGAAACTCTGTGTTTTAGTTGTTTCTAAAACGTTTTCTGAAGACACATGGGTTTCCTCTGGAAGAGACTCGGCCTTATATATTTCCATATTTTGTTGACTACTCCTTGACCCCATTTAAACTTTTCAAAAGGAAAGTTAACACCAAATTAAATACTCCATTCTCTTACTTTTAAACCCTGAAACTTGTAGAACTTGGGACAAACAAAAGACTCTACTGGTATTGCGGAAGAAAGTTTTACTACGGTAGTTATTTAGAAATGCTAGGGGATGGTGATAAATGCAAGGCCAAAGTTCACTCACTCTTGTATTAGTACTTGTATCAGAAGTCTCTGTCCTGACTTCTCTGGCTGTGCAGTGGTTAGGACTTCGTGCCTTCACTAGAAGGGGAGTCGGTTCAATCCCTTGTTAGGGAACTAAGATCCCAGAACCTGCGTGGTGCCCCCTACCCACCCCAAATTACCTGTGTGAGGTGATGCTCTTTGTCGCCTGCAGCGGGATGGGGCCACCTCAACTGCCCTGCCCTTGGGAACACAATACTTCCATCACTTTCTTAGCATGACAGTGGCCTAACTGATATTTGGTCTGTTACCTCCAAATATTATTTTAATCCTTTGGAGTGATAGTTGTGGGTTTTAGTTGTATCTGCTGTCTGTGCCTCCTGAGCACTCACAAACCACCAGGGGGTGATTTCTGCCTGCCTCTCTCACGGCAAGTAGGTCATTCACCATCGCCATGTGAAACCCTCTTCCTATCTGGGTCTGGCAATCGGGACCCTAATGTCATTCCACACCCCAAACAAAGGAAATAACACCACACAACTACTCCTTGCTGCTGAGATCAATTGTTAAGCAGGGTTGTCCATCTTCAGGGCAGACTCCTGACCCAGTCCGGACCTCTACTCTCTGGCTAACTCGGGACCTGATGGTCTTTTCCCCAACTTCTCTGGACCCTATATCCCTCCCTTTTCAGGTGCCCACCTCTTCTCTTCCTTCCTTCCCTCCTTTCCCATCAGGAAATTCACACCACACACACAAATGTCATCTTTTCACCGTCTGGTGTTTATTTTCATCGCAGCCATCACTTGACTATGTCAGTGTGAGAGTCAGTCTTTTCCTGGTTGGCCATTTCGAAGCAAGCAGACGTCTGGAGACACAATTCTAAACCGGCCTTTTCTACTCAGTTACTGGCTGCCCACGATGTATTTCTCCAGGGTCTCTTTCTCCTGGGGCGGCGGAGCTTATCTTCTCTTTCGATTCTGCCTCCTTCTTCGACTCTGCCTCATACGTTGGTACATTTTCCTGCTTTGTTTCAATTTCTTATATGGGCAGGAATGGGAAAAACAAGTTGGTTTTTCGATTTTCTTCACCTTCTCTGACTGAGTGGCGTATGACTGGATTGTCTCTCTCAAGGTTCCGTGTAGAGGTCTTCTGACCCTCATCGTCATCTTCCGTGCCTGGAAAGACAAGGAAAGGGTATTCGTTTTGAGGAAAGGGTGTAAAAACTGAGTTTGAAGGGAGATTTCATGAAAAAGGGATGTGGGCTGAGGAGGGTTTTTGTGCCAGGCAAGGGCAGCATAGAGGCTTTGGGCAAAAAAGTCAATGGGGCGTATGGGGAGCTTAGTGGAGTCATCTTACATTCACCCCACCTCTGTTTGTCCGATGACCAAGGGTCCGATGGCAAAGGGGCTTCTTTCTTCCTTTCACTGCTGAATCAAGCCGCTTTGATATTCTTCTTGGCTGCTGTGGCTTCCTGATTACCTTAGTCTTGTCGATGCCAAGAACTGGCCCAACCCAGAATCTCTGCCTCTGATCTCCCTATATATACCCTTTCAGGACACTGAAGAGCCATGCTCTTCAATGTGATTGGTCAGCCAACAACTCCTCACAGCCAATGGTGGCTTTGGGGCCTTAGACATAACAATGTACCATTGGGCCCATCAACATGGCCTAGTGGATGATGAGGGAGGCCATGATACAAGTTTCCCACTGCTGACAAGCGCTGCAAAGCTGATTCTGGGGAGTGGTGATTCATGGGCAGGGGTTTCTTCTCATGACCTTCACACTTTCCTTCAGTGCCCTTTATTCTTGGACTTAGATGTCCCCCTTCAAAAGTCCTGCCTCCTCCATCCCTGTAGGAACCTCTGCCAAACACTTTGCATCCCTTTTCAGCCTTTCTGATTCCTCGAGTCACTTCATCTCTAGACTACCTTCTTCCTGGTGGGGGTTCTTGAGAGGCTTAAGGAATTTAGGAGCAAGCACCTAATGTGGAAAAAAGTAGTTAGGAACAGGTTGGGTGTGTTTTCTACTCCAATGAGCTTTAGAGACACCAAGGCTTGGTGAATCATCAGTCTGTTGCCCCAAGGTCAATACACTATCTCCATAAGATTATGCATCAGAGCAAAGAAAGTGTTAAATGGCTCCTCCACTAATATTGTTGGGGACACTTCAACTCTCATATTGAGTAGGGAAGTTCATCTTGCTCCATCTACCAGAAATACATACATGATTAAAACCAAAAAAAAAAAAAAAAAGTAGGGCGCCAATAGGCAAGAGACGGATGGCCATTGCACCACTGATTCTTGACTGAAACACTTCCCCAGTTGTCCCTCATTGACAGTTATCATCAGGTAGGGCCCACTGTGGGGCTGACCAATATCTGAGCAGGACAAATACCAGTATGTACCTCATTGGTAGTTGACTGCTTGTGGACGGGGCCAAGGTATTCACTGACTAGTGGCTGAGCAAGACCTGGTGCTTAGTAACAGGATGTAGAGTAGTAAGGCACAGCAATGGCTACCTGCTAAGTCCTGTGCCCATGCTGCTCTCTTATGTAAGAATACTTTGGTTCCAGTGTGCCGGGATCTTTTTGTTGGACTCCTTTCCAACCTCAGGTTTTGATTTCACACGCCTGTTTAATTTTTGTACACCATTCTTTTCATTACTTTCCCAGGCATGCCTGTTAGCAGTGCTTATCTATATGTCTGTTCATCAGCTGCCACTTGATCACAGCCACTGCGTGTATCATAGCTAATATTTCAAACCCCGCAAGAATGTGAAGGCCGGCCCACCTTGAGAACTACTTTGACAAACATTGACGTCAACGGGATGCTTATTCTTTTCACCGTGCAACAGGGAGGGATGAGCACAGCCCTTTGCAGCTAGCCATTGGTGTGCTTGGTTTCAACCCACCCTATTCCTAGGCAACAGGTGTTGCTCAGGCTTGCTTGGGGCCTCAAATTGCCCCATTCATAAGCAGTCAATTGTAAATGAGTGACCATTAGTTGTCCTGCTCAGCTATTGACTGGCACCACAGTGAGCCCTGCCCAAAGTTACTGTCAGTGAAGGACCATTGAGGAAGTAATTAAGTAAACGGTGGTGTGGGGGTCATCAGATGGAGTGTGAGAAATGAGGCAGATTTAGGCCTTCTTCTGGAGGGACAGGAGCCTGTGCTTTTGTAGTAGGTCCTTGTTGTTTACCTTTTTTATATATAGTGGACTCTATATATTAATCCCCTACTCCTGAGTCATCCGTCCCCCACCCACATTCCCTTTTGGTAACCATCAGTGTGGCTTCTATGTAGAGTGTGTTCTTGGTGTTCTTTGGGGAAGTCAGGTTTTATTTTGATGTAGCCCTACTTTTCTCTTTCCCCTTTTGTTTTCTATGCTTTGGGTGTCACATACAGAAATTCATTTCTAAGCCCATTGCTTACAACTTCTGCAATACGTTTTCCTCTTCTAGTTTTATAATTTCAGATTTGACATTCAAATCTTTAATCAACTTTGTGTTTAGATTTTCATATGGTATAAAGTGAGAGTCCAGTTTCATTCTTTTGCATTCAGATGTCTAATCGCCCCCTGTGGTTAACTGAAGAGATGGCAAGGTGACATTTAATTGTGATCATCTCAAGGCAGAAATGGCTGACAAGCCTGTAGGAAAGGCACTGGGGTGAGGGACCTGGCCAGGAGCATGTAAAGTCTGGCGAGTCCCACTTGATTCCCGTTGATATGTGAATGCGGTCCTGGGTAGATGGGATCTGCTCTTAACACATAGACTTGCTCTAGACTTATTCCAAGCAAAAGAAGCCTCTGGGCAATCAGGATTGTGCTCTTCTCATGAGTCCACGGCCACTGCTTTGGCATTTGTGTTTGGTGTCATGCAAATGGGTGGTCTTAATACAAAGACATAGAGTTCCACTTGAATACTGATAAAAGAAGCTTCTCATTTAAGTTCCCCTTACTTGCGATCCAATCTCTAGTTTATGGTTTGCAATCTATTTTCCATCAGATTCTCAGATATACTTGGCAGAAGAGAGTGATTTTCTCCCTTGCAGTCTTAGATAATTCGACTTCTGGTAATATTTTATATCACACAGTGTTGATTTCTAATGTGTTGACCTCTCTGGCATGCGTTTCTGATAAGACACATACTCAAAAATCTATCATAAAAGCTGCAAGTAATAAACAACAAGTGATTAGAGAACGTGAAGAAATTAATACTCAAGAGAATGATTTTGAACATTTCTTTGGGAGGTGACCACTAGGCTGGCCTCAGATGGTTGTTTGTTTCTGAGTCACTGTAGATAGGATAGACACAGGCATGGAGGAAAACAGAAGGTCTTAGGGAAATCACTGTATTAGTCAGCTGAGTTTGTTATTGACAGAGACAGAGAGGTCAGTTGGAAGCTATTCATAAGGAACCTGTATAAGTGAAAGTGTAAACAGTTTCTACTACTCTTTGTAAGTGCTAATGAGCAACCCTCTGCACCCACCCATCAAACCAAGACAGCTTTTGCAATAGGACTTGACATGTGTGAGTCATGACAAACCGTCCTTTCCCAGGAGAGACGCAGGCATCTGATGTTCATTTTATGTTGTTGATCTACTTGGATATACCCTTTCTCAATTCAAGACTTATTATTTACGTTTTTCTCTTTTAGCCCCAAATGTCTCTGGATCCTTTTGAAACTCTAGGTATCCTCACTTTTCTCTGCAAGGCGGCAGTATACCCATAGATACTTCAATACATACCAGCGCGGAAACAAGGGCCTCTTCCATAGCCTTTTGGTCCACCTCAGGGCTTCCCTGATAGCTCAGTTGGGAAGATTCTTCCTGCATTTCTGGAGACATCAGTTCAATTCCTGTTTGGGGAAGATCTGCTGGAGAAGGGATAGGCTGGCTACTCCAGTATTCTGTGGCTTTCACTGTGGCTCAACTGGTTGGGTATCCGTCTGCCATATGGGAGACCTGGGTTTGATCCTTGGATTGGGAAGATCCCCTGGAGAAGGGAAAGGCTGCCCAATCCAGTATTCTGGCCGGGAGAATTCCATGGACCGTGTGGTCTATGAGATCACCAAGAGTTGGACATGACTGAGCAACTCTCACTTTCACCTCTTC
>ML660610.1:10708-30572 GCA_007570785.1 Antilocapra americana | reverse complement strand
AGCTGGGTGCTGATCAGCAGGGCTCCTTGCCCATTTATCTCTCTGAGCCAGAGTTCCTTCAAATGTAAAAGGAGCGTAATGAGACTTGGCTGGTGTTAAACAAGAGGACGCCAACTTGCAGTGCCTGATCCACAGTAGCTTAAAAAAATTAGGTAGAGAACGAGCTAACTTCTTGAATATAAGAACTGATGTAAACACTTGGGTGGATGCAACCACACGTGTTGGACAGATATTTAGTACAGAGAATGCACCACTTTACACTAGGGCCAAACAATCCTGTGGCTTCACTTTGGTCCTTTGGGGAGCCTAGAATCAACCCAGACTACTATGTGTCCCAAGACTCCATTCCATTTCCTCAAAATGTTGCTGTCCTTTGAAAGCAGGACATTGTATCTCTTCCTCCATTTGATTTCTACTGGAGGCTAACTCCTGAGAGTCACATTTAGAGATAAAGGGTTATGCAGTCCTCAACCCACCCCACCCCCTGCCCAAGCTTGGTAAGGCTAAGTACATGACAGTAATTACTTCCTGTTGGAGGAAATGGCAATGCACTCCCACAGTCTTGCCTGGACAATCCCATGGACAGAGGAGCCTGGTGGGATCACAGAGTTGGATACAACAGAAGTGACTAAGCTCTAACATCCTATAAGGGATACTTTAGTAACTTTATTTTTTGTAACAAATTTGTAAGTTCCAACCTGGAGATTCCTTTGTTTTCAAGCCCATTTTGCACTAGAAGTGTTGGCTCTCCTCCCCCTCCAAAATGTGGTAAATTACAACTATAAGAAAAATCAGCAGCGTTTGACGAAGAACTTGTTCCAAGGATCAGTTTCCCTCTCAACCAACTAAATTGGCTGATAAGAGAATAAACTACTACAAAAACAAAACCTCTGAACAGGGATGGTAACCACAGTAATTATCACAGGGAAGTAGAAAAACAGAGAAAACAAGATTCAGGTCCCAGCTGTAACACTTCTTAGTTCTTTCATCTCACAGAACAAGGTCACCGACTCTTTCCTTGTCGACCTTGTGGGGCTTTGTAAAGATTCAAGAATGTATGCAAAGCATAAAAATGGTAAAATGATACGCCTCATTCCACACCTGCCACATGTAATTTAAATATGCTTTAGGCACAGAGTAGTGCATAATCCACGATTCTAAGATTCTTTATCACTCATTATTTGGTGAGTAATCCAATATTAGGCTTCTGATAGTCTTATACATTTTATTAGAAGAAAATGAAATGTAAGGACTTCTCTGGTAGGTCCGGTGGTTGAGAATCCTCCTGCCAAAGCAGGGGACATAGGTTCAATCCCTGGTCCAGGAAGATCCCACACGCCAAGGGACAATTGGGCCAATAGGCCACAACAACTGAGCCCACACCTTAGAGCTCGTGGTCAGCAACAGGAGAAGCCACACTGCAATCAGAGGATTATGTGCCACAAATAGAGAGTCACCTCTGCTCTCTGCAACCTGAGAAAGCCCACGTGCAGCAGCGAACACCCAGTGCATCCCAAAACACATTTTTTTTAAGGAAAAGTAAAAGATAGGTGTCAAGGTTTGTCAAACATCACATTAGTACCTTGTATAAAGCATTCTAGAATTTTTTTAAAAAGGCAATCTTTGAGGCTCTGGCCAGCAAAACCAGCAAGCCAATATTTCAAACGGAAGGAAGGAACAAGTTTTTCATCCGAAACTGGGGTGGAGATGACCAAAAAATACGGTGAATTAGACTCACTCTATCATTTCCAGATAATCCAAAGAAACTTGAATTATCCAACAATTTAATCTTTGAACCATACTATTGTGCCCTTGTCCCTTCATCTCACTGAGGAACGCTGAGGGTCATGCCTTCATCTTTGATCAGGGGGCCCAAAAACAACTTATAGCAAACCACTGTTGCAGTGACTATCGAAGTCTGGCTAAGGACATTACCTTGGGGCTCACCTTGTGAAAGAAGAGGGGGATAATTTCTTTCAGAATCGAGCAACAGAAAGGGCTCTGCTTTTCTTGAAGAATTAATGATTTATCACTTTGTTCTTTTTTAATTTGTGAACAATGAGAATCTGAATTATGGAGCAGGGAACAGATGTTATATCTCTCCACGAAACACCTTATACTGTTGAGAATTATGCCTTACCTTAAATCCAAGGACAGGAAAATAACACACCCCAGTTTAATTAGCATGCTGTTATCAGCTTATTTTAAAAATAGCCCAGGTTTGATGCTTGATACAGGGTGCTCAGGGCTGGTGCACCGGGATGACCCAGAGAGAGGGAATAGGGAGGGAGGTGGGAAGGGGGTTCTGGAAGGGGAACACCTGTATACCCATGGCAGTTTCATGTCAATGTATGGCAAAATCAACACGATAAGGGAAAGAAAATAAATAAAATAAAAAAATAGTGCTTGAAGAAATAATAACTACTTAAAACTAAATAATTGTTACAAACATTTAAAGAAAGCAGTAATCTGTTTTAATTGAAGAAAACCCATAATACTACCTTTGCAAAGATGGTTGATATCACGGTGGTTTATTGGGTAAATGCAAAGTATAGGCTCTTGCGTTTTATTTTATTTTTTTTAAGGAAAGCCAAAGAGATTAGAAACCAAGTACACACATTCTTTTTAAGAATAGAAACATAAATTAGTTGTAATTAACAATTAGGCACTTAAAATGTAAATGCAAAATGACATTTTGAAGAACAAACTATAGTTAACACACCCAGATTCCTCCTGAAATGTTATTACAAACAAAAAAGTACAACAGTGGAAAACATATTTCTAAACTAAGAGAATTTCTGGTTTTGAAAAAAAAGAACCTGAACACAAATCTCTATGACAGAACAAAGATTAAAGTACCAGTGGGCAGGAGATTAGCATTTCTGAAATGTACATATTTAATTAAAAAATAAGCATTTAAGAAAAGTATTACAATGATAAACAGTATATATCATAATGAAAAATATAGCACAGGAAAATAATGAATTCTAGACTTAGAACTTTACTTTACAACAATGCACTTAACACAATGAAACAGTATAGTAAATTTTAGAAAGATGTAACTGGTTACCTTGTAATAATATTTCTTTTGTGAATATAGTATAACATAACCATACATTTTGCAGCATTAATCATTGCATAGGTAGAAAACTAAATAATGAATTCCAACATGGCAATTAGACTAGCTTGTAGCTAATTCTTTTTTTAAAGGACAATTTAAAATAAATCCACAATAAAGAACTCTTCTTATTTATGAACACAACATATTTAGATTAATTAGAAATAAAATAAATCAGAACTTACAAGGTGTGTATCTGTATAAAATTTTTTATTTGGGTAGATTTCTACACAAAGGAATTTCTAGAGTTGTGGTGGGAAGGACAGTGTTCCTCTAAAGTTCATCCTTTAAATTCAGGACCCCTCTCGTGAAGACTCAGGTAAGTCAAGGCAACTTGGGAGTTTCGAGGAGGAGCCAAGGAAGGTTCTCAAGACATGGCAGGGGAATCAGGCCTCATCTCACCTTCAGAGGGAAATCTTGGGATGTTTCTCAAGTTACAGCAGGCAGTTTCTCGAGTTACAGTGGGTAGTTCTGGATTCCTCTGGAGTTGTGATGTGGTCCTCTGGGAGACCGTAATGTTGCCTTAGGGAAGGCAGGCCCTCATATCAATATGCAAGGGCCATCTCAAGGCACTTCTTGAGTCACTATACCGGAATACATCCTCATCTTTAGTTGAGGCATGAATCTGAGTTTGCCTCTCGAGATTTGACAGGGCTATCAGAGTTCCTATTGAGTTTCTCCAAAAGAGTACATGCTCATCTCATTGTGAGGTAGGCAACCTGTCTTTGTTCTCGGTTTGTCAGAAATCGTTTTCATTAAGGCAGGGCTTTGGGGCTTTTATTAGATATATGCAACGGGGGAGTCAGACCTCCATCCATGTAGCTGAGCAGAAACCTGGGGTTTTGTTCAAGTCACCATAGGGAAATCAGTCACCATCTCGAGTGGAGGGGGTGATATGGTGCTTTTTCTCTAGTTTTAATGGGAAGCTGCGGGTACCACTTGAATCATGGCAGGGTCCTAAGTGAGCCTCTGGTCTTCACCAGCGAAGTCAGCTGTCCATTTTCATGTCCTGCATGAGCGTGGGATTGCTCTGGAGTCACTTCTGGGATGTCACAGAGTTTTACTTCAAATTAAGGCAGAGGAACTCAGGGTTCCATCTCCATTTGTGACATGGAAGTCGGGATCCCTGTCGAAATGACACTGGGAGGAAGTCCTCCGCGGGTGTTGAGGCATGACACTCTGTTTTCCTCTTGTGTTGTAAAAAAGGGAGGCGTCAGGACTCCTGCCTTGTTGAGGCAGGTAATTACAGCTTTTCCTCGATGGGAAAAAGGAAGTGAGGCATCCCTTCGTGTTCTTAGGGGAATTCCTAGAGGTGCTGGAGAATCAGGCTTTCCCTGAAGTCAAGGGGCAAATGGCTGTCCTTTGACATTTCTGCAGGATGCTTTGGGTTCCTCTCATGATTCACTTGGTGAAAAAGGTGGCCTCTTGAGGTGTTTTAGGAAAGTTGTGTGTCTGTTCGACACCAAGAAGGAGCTAATCATCGCTCATCTAGCGATAAGGTGGAGAACACTGGGCCTTTTGAGTTGCAGCAGGTAGCATGAGGTTCCTCTTGCATGACATTGTGTATCTTGGAGATCCTCTTGGGCTGCATGTAGAGAACCAAGCTTCGTCTTGGGATTCAATAGGGAACCTGGAAGTGTTCTGGAAGCCCTGCATGGGAAAAAAAGCCTCACCTCACATTGAGAGGGGAATATCTTCATTTCTTGAGTTGAGGCAGGAAGCATAGTTTTCCTCTCAAGTTGATCCTTTAAATTCAAGGACCCTCTCATGAAGCCTCAGGGAAGTCAAGGCAACTTGGGAGATTTGAGGAGGAGCCTTGGAAGTTTCTTGCGTCCCTGCAGGGGAATCAGGCCTCATCTTGCCTTCAGAGGCACATCGGGGAATGTTTCTTGACTTGAGGCGGACAGTTTCTCGACTTACCGAGGCCAGTTTCTCAAGTTGCAGCGGGCACTTTTGGATCCCTCTGGAGCTGGGACATGGTCCTCTGGGAGCCTCTAATGTTGCCTCAGGGAAGGCAGGCCCTCATTTCGATGTGTACAGGCACATGCTGAGCCACTACACCCGAATAGGTCCTCATCTTTAGTTTAGGTATGAACTTGAGCTTTCATCTCGAGTTTTGACACGGATGTCAGAGTTCCTATTGAGTTTCTCCAAGAGAGTATGTGCTCATCTTGTTGTGAGGTATGTAACTCGTCTTTGCTCTCGGGTGATCAGAACTCCTTTGCATTAAGGCAGTGCTGTAGGGCTTCTTTTTGAAATGTGCAATGGGGGAGTCAGACCTCCATCCATGTAGCTGAGCAGAAACCTGTGGTTTTGTTCAAGTCACCACAAGGAAATCATTCCTCGTCTCCAGTGGACAGGGTGATATGGTGCTTTTTCTCGAGTTTTAGTGAGAAGCTGCAGGTTCCACTCGAATCGTGGCATGGACCTCAGTGAGCCTCTGGTCTTGACCAGCCAAGTCAGGTCTCATTTTGCATGGCCTGCATGAGCTTGCAATTGTGCTGGAGTCGCTTCTGGGATGTCACAGAGTCGCATTTCAAATTAAGGCAGAGGAACTCAGGGTTCAATCTCCATTTGCAACTTGGACTTCATGGTCCCAATGTAAATGAAAGTTAGAGGATGTTCTCTACTCATGTTGAGGAATGACACTCCCTTTTCCTCTCCTGTTGTAAAAAAGGGAGGGGTCGAGATTCCTGCCTTGTGGAGGCAGGTAATTAGAGCTTTTCCTCAAGGGACAACAAGGCAGTTAGGACTCCCTTAGTATTCTGAGGCAAATTCCAAGAGGTCCTCTAGAATCTGGCTTTAACTAAAGTGAGGGGCAAATTGCTGTCCTTTGAACTCTCTGCAGGAGGCTCTTGGTTTCTCTCGTGATTCAGTTGATGAGAAAGGCCTCCTCTTGAGATGTGAGACGAACTCGTGTGTCTGTTCGAGACAACGTACGGGTCATCATCACTCACCTCGGGATAAGGTGGAGAACACGGGGCATTTCAGGTTGTGGCAGGGAGCACAAGATTCCTCTTGTAGGACTATGTGTATCTTCGAGATCATCTTGAGGTGCATAAAGGGAGCCAATCTTCCTCTTGATATTCGATAGTGAATGTGGGAGTGTTCTGCAGGCAATCTATGAGGAAAAAAATCCTCACCTCACATTGAGAGGGGAATCTCTTCGTTTCTTGAGTTGTTGCAGGAAGAGTAGTGTTCCTCTCAAGTTTCCCCTTTAAATTCAGGGACCCTCTCTTGAAGCCTCAGGGAAGTCAAGGCAACTAGGGAAAGTCGAGGAGAAGCTGAGGAAAGATCTTGAGGCACTTCAGGGGAATCAGGCCTCATCTCACATTCAGAGGAAAATTATGGGATGTTGTCGAGGTGGAGCAGAAAGATTTTCAAGTTGTGTCTGGCCATTTTTGATTCCTCTCAAGTTGAGATGTGGTCCTTTTGGATCCTTTAATGTTGCCTCAGGATAGTCATGCCCCTCTTTCGGTGTGTGAGGGTCATCTCAGTGCTCTTTTCAAGTCAATAGTATGGAATAGGGAGTAATCTGGATTTGAGGTGTGAAACTCAGGGTTCCTCTCAAGTTTTGAAAGGGCTATAAGAGTTCCTCCTCAGTTTCTCCAGGAGAGTCATCCCTCATCTCGTTGTGAGGTATGTAACCCCTCTTTGCTCTCGAGTTGTCAGGACTCCTTTGAGTTCAGGTGGGACATTTGGGATTTTCCTAGATATGTTCATCAGGGGAGTCAGACTTCCTTCCTTGTAGTTGAGGATAAACCTGGGGTTCTATTAAAATCACTACAGGGAAATAAGGCCTTATCTCGAGTTGAGGGGGTTATATTGTGCTTTTTCTCGAGTTTTGGTGGGAAGCATGGGGTTCCAATCGAGGCGTGACAGGGACCACAATGATCCTCTCATCTTGCCCAGGGAAGTCAACTCTCCATTTCTTTGCCTGAAGTAGCATCTGGAGTCACTACCACGACATCATAAGGTCTCATTTCAAATGAAGGCAGGGGAACCCATGGTTCCATTGCCATTTTTGACACGGATATTGGGGTCTCTATCAAGTTGAAACAGGGGGTAAATCTTTTGCTTGTGTTGAACATGGTACTCCACATTACTCTCATGTTGTAAAAGGGAAAGGGGTCAGGACTGCTCTCTAGCAGAGGCAGGTAACTGGGGCTTTTTCTCGAGGTACAAGAGACTTAGTCCTCCCTTCTTTTTCTGAGGTGAACACCCAGAGGTGCTGAGAATCAGGCCTTACCTGGAGATGAGGGCAACACGCTGTCCTTACAAATGTGGCAGGAAATTCTTGGTTCCTCTCAAGTTTCAATTGGTGAGAAATGTATCCTCTTGAGGTGTGAGAGGAACTTTGGGTGTCCTCTCCAGACGACACAGGGGCTAACTGGTCCGCATCTCACCATGAGGTGGGGAACAAGGGGCTCTTTCGAGTTGTGATGGGGAATATGAGGTTCCTCTTAAATGACGACACATATCTTGGAGATTATCTTGAGTTGCCTAAGGGAGCCAAGCTTCCTTTTGAGATTCGAGAGGGAGGCTCCAAAAGGATCTTGGGACTGTTCTGGAGTTGCTCCATGGGAAAAGGGTCTCACTTCGCATTGAGAGGGGAATCTCTTCTTGAGTTGCATCAGGAAGTAAAGTCTTCCTCTCAGTCTGCCACTTTGACCTCAAGTAACCTCTCGGGAAGCCTCAGGGAAGTCAAGAAAACTCTGGAGTTTTGAGGAGGAGATGAGGAAATTTCTTGTGTCACTGCAGGGGAATCAGGCCTCATCTTGCATTCAGAATGCAATCTTTGGATGCTTCTCGAGTTGCGGTGGGCAATTTCTTGAGTTGTGGCTGGTTGTCTAGGGTTCCTATTGAGTTGTGATATGGTCCTCTGGGAGCCTCTAATGTTGCCTCAGGAAGTCAGGCCCTCCTTTCGATGTGCGAGGGCCATCTCGGGGCTCTTACTGAGTCACTACAGCGGGAAATGCCTCATCTGGAGTTGAGGTGTTAAACTCAGGATTCCTCTCCTGTATCAACAGGGCTATCAAACTTCCTACTGACTTTCTACAAAAGACTCAGTCCTCTCTCATTGTTAGGTATGTAGCTCCTCTTTTCTTTTGAGTTGTCAGGAGTCATTTGAGTTCAGGCGGGGCATTTGGGCTTTTCCTAGATGTGTGCAACAGGTGAGTCAGGCCTACATCCGTGTGGTTGAGAATAAACCTTGGGGTTGAGGATAAACCTTGAGGCTCCCAGAGGACATTGTTGCAACTCAATAGGAATCCAAAACTGCCACCACACCTCGAGAAACTGACCACCACACCTAGAGGAACATTCCAAGATTTCCCCCTAAATATGACATGATGTCTGATTTCCTTGCAGTTACTCTAGAACATTCCCCAGCTCCTCCTCAAAACTCGAAATTTTCCCTGACTACCCTGAGGCTTCACAAGGCCTTCCCTGAATTCCCATGTCTGATCTGAAGGAACACTAAACTGCCCATTGCAACTTAGAAACTAAGAGATTCTTCCTACAAAATGAGGTGAGGCCTTTTTCCCCTGCAGTGCCTCCAAAAGAGTCACAATGTTCCTCTCGAAACACAAGAGGAATCTTTACTACCATAATGCAACTCAAGAGAATTCCCAGGACAGGTGTCTCCATTTAAAAGGAAATTCATATTCCCTTCCACAACTCATAAGAGCACCGTGTTCCATACCTCATCGCGAGATGAGTGTTGATTAGGCCCTGGGTCAACTCAAAAGTACTTCTGATGTTCCACTCACACATTAAGAGGAGGCCTTTCTCACCTACTGAAGCTCGAGACATCCTAGAGTTTTCTGCTGCAAGTTGAAAGGACACAGAGTTGCCCCTCAACTCGATATAAGACTTTATTCTCCTGCACCTCTGGGTATTTGCCGCCACAACATGAAGGAAGGCCTAACTCCCTTGTTGTACCTCTCTAAAAAGCCCCCATTCTTGGAATCAACTGGAAAGGAGTCCCGATACCCCCTTTTACAATTAGAGAGGAAAGCCTCAAAAAGCTGTGGCCTGACTCCCAGTTAAAACTCGATAGAGATGCAGAGATCCCTTTAGCAAATGGAGAAGGAAATCTTACTTCCCCATCCTTAAATCGAAATGAGACCCTATGATGCCCCAGCAGCGACTCCAGGGCAACCCGATGCTCACAGAGGCAACTTGAATGGGGACGTGACATCCCTGGGTAAGAGGAGAGGCTCAATGAAGTCCCCATAACAACTTGAATTGAACCTTAAGCTTCCCACCATAACTCGAGGAAAACCAAAATATAACCCCCTCAACTCGAAATGAGGCCTTATTCCCTGGCACTGACTGGAATGGGACACCAGGTATACCCTCAAATATACCCTGGAGGTCTGACTCCCTTGTTGCACACATCTAGAAAAGCTCAAATGCTCCATCTGAAATTAAAGGACTCCTGACAACTCGAGAGGAAAGCGGAGTTACATGCCTCAAAATGAGATGAGGGCTGACTCTCTTGTAGAACCTCCATAGGAACACTTATAGCCCTGTCCAAAGAGGAGAGGATCCCTTAGTTTAAAACCTCTACTACAGATGAAGCCCTATTTCACTGCAGTGACTCGAGAAGTTCTCTTAGATGGCTCTCACACATCTAAAGAAGGGCATGACTCCCTGAGGCATAATTAGAGGCTCCCAGAAGACCATGTTTCAGAATGAGAGGATTGCAAAACTTTCATCCACAACTCAAGAAACTGCCCACTGTAACTTGAAAAATATCAAAAGATTTCACCCTGAATACGAGAGGATGCCTGGTTTCCCTGCAGTGACATGAGAACTTTCTGCATCTCCTTCTCAAAACTGGAAAGTCGCCAAGATTCTCCTGAGGCTTCACCAGAGTTTCCCTGATGTCTCCAAGGCAAATAGAGAGGAACACTACACTTCCCCCTGAAACTCAAGAAACAAACAGATACCCGCCTCAATGCAATTGTAGGCCATTTTCCCATTCATAGCCTTCAGAAAAGTTCAAAGTTCCCTTTCAAATCTCAAAAGAAAGCTTGACTCCCTTTATGCAACACAGGAGAATCCCCAAGATACACGTCTTCGTTCAAGAGGAGCCTCGCATTCCCTGCCACAACTTGAAATAGTCCCGTGTTCCTCACATTATCACTAGATGAGGGCTAATTAGACATTGCTTATTCTTGAGAGGACTCTCAACTTTCTTCTCCCACCTCAAGAGGAGGCCTTTCTCCCTTATTGAAACACGATAGAAACCCAGAGCTTTCTGCTACAAGGCCTGGTTCTCTGCACTTTTGGGTATTCGCCATACAACTCAAAGGGAGGACTAAGTCTGTTGTACATCTAGACAAAGCCCCAGATCCCTGCATCAACTTGAGAGGAGTCCTGATCCCCACCTTTATACAATTCAAGAGGAGAGTGCAGTCCCATATCTCAACATGATTTGAGGCCTGACTCCCAATTTAAACCCAGTACTAACTTTGAGATCCCTGTCACTTATGGAGATGGAACCCCGGGTTTCTCCACCTTAAATTGAATGGGACATTATGATGCCCCGGCAGCAACTCCAGAGTATCCTCACGCTCACAATGCAACTTGAAATGAAACTTTAATTCTCTGAAGAAGATGAGAGGCTCACTGAGGTCCCTGTCATGACTCGAGTGGAATCCCAAGCTTCCCACCACAACTTGAGAAAAACCACAAGACAACCACCTTAACTTGAGATGAGGCTTTATACCCCTGTGCCGTCTGAAAAGGAACCTCAGGTATACCCTCAACTACATGAATGAATGTCTGACCCCTCTGTTACACATACCTAGGAAAAGCCTAAATGCCCAGCCTGAAATAAAAGGAGTGCTGAAAACTAGAGAAGTAAGAAGAGTTACATCCCTCAAAACAAAATGAGGACCGACTCTCTTGTAGAAACTCCATAGGAACTCTGATAGCCCTGCCAGAACTGTAGAGGAACCCTGAATTTCACACTTCAATTCTAGATGAGACCCTATTCCACAGTAGTGACTCAAGTAGAGCCCTGAGATGGCCATCACACATTGAAAGGATGGCCTGACTTCCCTGAGGCAACATTAGAGGCTCTGAGAGGACAATGTTGCAACTCAAGAGGAATCCAAATCTGCCTGCTGAGACTTGAAAACATCACAAGATTTCCCCCAGAAAGAGACATAGGCCTGTTTCCCTGCAGTGAGTGGAGAAGCTTCCTCAGTTCCTCCTAGAAATTTGAAAATTGACTTAACTTCCCTGAGGCTTCACAAGATGTCCCTGAGTTTCCCATGATAGATCGAGAGTGACACTAAACTTTCCACTGGTACTTAAGAAATGAAGAAATTCCTCCCCTCAATGTGAGGTGAGGCCCTTTTCCCATGCAGCACCTCCAGAGCAGTTCCAAGTTCCCTCTCAAAACTCAAGTGAAAGCTTGCCTCCATTTATGCATCTCAAGATAATCCCCAAGTTACATGTCACTGTTCAAGAGGAAACTTGTGTCCCCCCAACAACTCAAAAGAGCCACGTGTTACCCACTTCTTCACAAGATGAGGCCGATTAGCCCCTACATCTTCTCAAGAGGACTCACAACATTTCTCCTGCACCTAAGAGGAGGCCTTTCTCACCTATTGAAATTCGAGAGGAACCCAGAGTTTCCTGCCGCAAGTCAAAAGGACACCTAGTTGACTCTCAACACCAGATAAGGCCTAATTCTCCTGCACTTCTGGGTATTTGCTTCACAACACGAAGGGAGGCCTTAATCCCTTATTGTACCTCTAGAAACAGTCCCAGTTCCCTGTCTCCACTGGACAGGCGTCCTGAACTTCCCCCTTTTTACAACTGGAGAGGAAAGTGGAGTTCCATGCCTCAACATGAGCCGAGCCCTGAATCCCAGTTAAAACTTGATAGTGTTGCTAAGATCCCAGTGATGAATGGAGATGGAACCCTGCGATCCACCCCTTAAGTCGAAATGATACCATATATTGCCCTGGCAGCGAATCAAGAGCATTCCCAAGCTCCCGCAGGAAACATGAAAGGAGACTTCACTTCCCTAGGCAAGGGGAGAGGCTCAATTAGATCTCCATCATGAATCAATGAAACCCAAAACTTCCAACCAAAACTCGAGAAAAAACACAAGATAACTCCCTCAATGTGAGATGAGGCCTTATTTTCCTGTGCCAACTAGAAGGGAACCAGAGGTATACTCTCAACTACACAAAGGGAGGACTGACTCCCTTGTTGCACATATCTAGGCAAAGCCCAAATGCCCTCCCTGAACTAAAAGGATTTATAACAACTCGAAAAGAAAGAGGAGTTACATGCCTCAAAAAGAGATGAGGGCTGACTCTCTTGTAGAAACTCAATAGGATCTCTGATAGCCCTGTTGAACCTGGAGAGGTAGCATGAGTTTCACACTGCAACTCCAGACGAGGCTGTATGCTGCTTGAGTGAATCTAGAGGTGCCCCATAATGGCCCTGCCATATCAAAAGATGTGCCTGATTTCCTTGAGGCAATATTAGAGGCTCCCAGAGGACCAGTTTGCAACTCAAGAGGAATACAAAACTGCCCGCTGCAACTCGGGGGTTCAAGAGGAGCCTCACATTCCCTGCCACCACCCAAAAGAGTCCCGTGTTCACCACCACATCACAAGATGATGGCCGATTACCTGCTATGTCATATTTAGAGGACTCCTGACTTACCTCTCATATATCAAGAAGAGGTCTTTCTCACATATTGAAACTCAAGAGGAACGCAAATGTTTCTGCCCCAAGTCAAAATGACAACTAGTTGCCCTTCAACTCCAGATAAGGCCTGAATCTCCTGCACCTAGGGTATGAGCCTCACAATCCAAAGTGAGGACTAACTCCCTTGTTGTATCTCTAGACATAGCCTCAGTTCATTGCCTTAACTGGACAGGAGTCCTGACTGCCGCCTCTTTTACAACTCAATAGGAAAGCAGAGTTCCATGCCTCAACATGAACTGAGACATGACTCCCAGTTTAAAATCGGTAAGAATCTTGACATCCTTGTCACAAATGTAGATGCAACTCTGAGTTCCCCTGCCTTTAATCGAAATTAGACCCTAACTCCAGAGCAATCCCACACTCCCAAAGTCAAATTGAAAGGAAACCTGACTACCCCAGGCAAGACGAGAGGCTCACAGAGGTGCCCATCATGACTTGAGTGGAACCCAAAGCTTCCCTTGACAATTCGAGAAAAATCACAAGATAGCCCCCCCAATTCGAGA
Source organism: Antilocapra americana (assembly GCA_007570785.1). Lineage (NCBI taxonomy): Eukaryota > Metazoa > Chordata > Mammalia > Artiodactyla > Antilocapridae > Antilocapra > Antilocapra americana. The sequence goes on along the minus strand of ML660610.1, from coordinate 17,207 downwards.
TGAGGCCTTATTCCACTGTGGTGACTTGAACATAACCTCAGGTATACCCTCAACTACACGAATGGAAGTCTGACTCCGCTGTTGCACACATCTAGGAAAAGCCCAAATGTCCCACCTGAACCAAAAGGAGTCCTGACAACTTGAGAGGAAAATGAGTTACAGGCCCAAAAGGAGATGAGGGTTAACTCTCTTGTAAAAACTCAATTGGAACTTTGCTAGCCCTGTGGAAACAGGAGAGGAACACTCAATTTCACACCTCAACTCCAGATGAAGCCCTATTCTGCTGCAGTGACTCTAGAAGAGCCCCAGATTGGCCTTCTCACATCGAAACAAGGGTCTGATTTCCCTGAGGCAGCATTATAGGCTCCCAGAGGACCATTTTGCAATTTGAGAGGAATCTAAAACTGGCCACCACAACTTGAGAAACATCCCGTTATGTCCCCCTGAATGCCATTTGAGGCCTGATTCCCCTGTAGTGACTGGAGAATCTTTCTCGGCTCCTCCTCAAACTCCAAATTTGCATTGACTGCCCAAAGGTTTCATGAGAGTTTCCCTAGGGTCCCCATGGCCAATTGAGAGGAACACTAAACTTCCTGCTACAAATCAAGAAGCAAATAGTTTTCCCCCTTTAATGCAAGGGGCGGCCCATTTCCCATTCATTGCCTCCTGAATAGTCCCAAGTTCCCTCTTGGAAACCAAGAGGAAGCTTAACTCCCTTTATGTACCTTAAGGGCATTCCCAAGGTATGCATCACTGTTCAAGAAGAACTTCATGGAAAAAAAAAGAACATTGTGTTCCCCACCACCACTCGGAAGAGCCACGTGTTCCCCACCTCATTGTGAGATTAGGTCTGATTAACCAATATGTCATCTCGAGAGGACTCCTGATTACCTCTTGCATCTCAAGAGGAACCCAGAGGTTCCTGCAGCAAGTGGAAATGACACCGAGTTGCCCCTCAACCCCAGATAAGGCCTGATTCTCCTGAAAATCTGGGTATTCACTTTGCAACATGAAGGGAGGCCTAACTCCCTTGTTGTACCTCTAGAGAAAGCGCCAGTTCCCTGCCTTAACTGGAGAGGAGTCTTGACCACCGCCTCTTTTACAACTTGAGAGGAAAGTGGAGTTCCATGCCTAAACATGAACCAAGGCCTGACTCCCAGTTTAAAATCGATTAGAATCCTATCATCCCCAAAACAAATGGAGATGTAATACTGAGTTACCCTGGCTTAAATAGAAATGAGCCCCTATGATGTTCTGGCAGTGACTCCAAAGCAATTCCACATTCCAAAAGTCAACTTGAAAGGAGACTTGATTTCCTTAGGCAAGAAGGGAGGCTCAGTGAGGTGCCCATCACGACTCGAGTGGAACTCCAAGCTTCCCGCCACAGCTCTAGAAAAACCACAAGATACCCCTTGAACTCTAGATTAGGCCTTTTCCTCCTGTGCTGACTATAATTGAATCCCATGTACATTCTCAACGTCACGAAAGGAGGTCTGACTCTCTTGTTGCACACATCTAGAAAAGCTTAAATGTCCTCTAGAACTGAATTGAGTCCTGATACCTCGAGAGGAAAGAGTAGTTGCAAGCCTCAAAATGAGATGATGACTGACTCCTTGAGAAACTCATTAGGAACACAGAGTGCTCTGTTGAAACTGGAGAGAAATGCTAAGTTTCACACCTCAACACCAAATGAAGCCCTATTCCACATCAGTGACTCAAGAAGAGCCTGAGATGGCCCTCTCACATTGAAAGGAGGGCCTGACTTCCCTGAGACAACATAAGAGGCTCCCAAAGGACTTCATAGCAACTCAAGATGAATCCGAAACTGTCTGCCACAACTCAAGTTACTGCTGGCCACAACTCGAGAAACATCCAAAGATTTCCCCTGTAATTGATATATGCCCTGGTTCTCCTGCAGTTACTCGACAATGTTCCTTGACTCCTCCTGGAAACTCGAAAGTTATCTTGACTTACTGAAGCTTCACAAGAGGTTCCCTGAGGTCAAAGTGGCAGATCGAGAGGAGTAATAAATTTCCCACCATAATTCAAGAAACAAAGAGATTCCCCCTTCAATGTGAGGTGAGGCCCGTTTAACGTGTAGGGCCTCCAGAATATTCCCAAGTTCCCTCTCACAACTGAAGAGGAAGCATGATTCTCTTTATGCAATTCAATAGAGTACCCAAGATAGACGTCGCCATTCGGGTTCCTTGCCCCAACTAGAAAGAGTCCCGTGTTTACAACCTTATTGCAAGAAGAGGGAAGATTAACTCCTGCATGTTCTAAAGAGGATCCCAACTTTCCCCTCCTACCTCAAGAGGAGGCCTTTCTTATCTATTGAAATTCATGAGGAACGCATCTGTTCCTGCCGCAAGTCAAAAGGACCCTGAGTTGTCCTCAACTCAAGATAAGGCCTGATTCTCCTGCGCTTCTGGGTATTTGCCTCACAACACGAAGGGACACTTAACTCCCTTGTTGTACCTCTAGAAAAAGCCCCAGATCCCTACCTCAACTGGAGAGGAGACCTGTCTCTTCATCCTTTAACAATTGGAGAGGAAAGCAGACTTCCATGCTTCAACATGAGGCCTGACTCCCATTTGAAACTTGATAGGAACCCTGACATCCCTCGCACAAATGAACATGGATTTCTGAGTGCTCCCACCTGAAATAGAAATGAGAAACCTATGATTCCCTGGCAGCAGCTCCAGAGCAATCCCGCACTCCCACAGGGAACTCGAAAGGAGACTTGACTTCCCTATGAAAATAAAGAGGCTCAATTTGGTCCCTGTCATGACTCGAGTGGGTCCCCAAGTTTCCCACTGTAACTCGAGAAAAACCACAAGATAACGAACTCAACTCAAGATGAGGCCTGATTCCCCTGTGCCAACTAGAATGAAACTCCAGGTATACCCTCAACTACATGAGGTCTGACTCCCCCATTGAACACATCTAGGAAAAGCCCAAATGCCCTGTCTGAACTAAAAGGAGTCTTGACATCTTGAGAGGAAAGAGGAGTGACATGCCTCAAAAAGTGATGAGGCCTGACTGTCTTGTAGAAACTCAATAGGAACTCTGAAGGCCCTGTTGAAACTGGAAAGGATGCCTGAGTTTCACACCTCAACCCCCGATGAGGCCCTATTCCACTTCAGTGACTCAAGAAGTCACTGAAGTCACCCAAGATGGGACTTGAACATCGAAAGGAGGACCTGACTTTCCTGAGGCAACATTAGAGGATCCCAGAAAACCACATTGCAACTTGAGAGGAATCCAAACCTGCCCGCCGCAACTCAAGAGATTGCCCACCACAACTCGAGAAGCATCCCAAGATTTACCCCTGAGTGTAAATGAGGCCTGATTCTCCTGAAGTGACATGGAAATCTTCCCTGGCTCCTCCTGGAAACTTGAAAGTTGCCATGACATTCCTGAGGCTTAAGAAGAGGTTCCCTGAGTTCCCCTGTGGCAGATCTAGAGGAATACTAAACTTCGCACTGCTACTCAAGAAATGAAGATATTCACCGTTCAATGTGAGTGAGGCCCTTTTCCTATGCAACACATCTAGAGGAATCCCAAGTCCACTCTCGAAACTCAAGAGGAAGCTTGACTCCCTTTATGAAACTCAATAGAATCCCCAAGATATGCGTCACCATTTCAGAGGAACCTCGTGTTCTGCACCACAACTCACAAGAGCCCCATATTCCCCACCTCATCACGAGATGAAGGCCAATTATACACTGCGTCCTCCTGAAAGGACTCCCAACTTTCCTTTCACACCTCAAGAGGAGGGCTTTCTCAGCTACTGAACCTCGATAAGAACCCAAAGTTTCCTGCTCCCAGTCAGAAGGACACTGAGTTGCCCTCCACTTGAGATAAGGCCTGATTCTCCTGAATTTTGGGATAGTTGCCTCATAACTCACAAGGAGGCCTAATTCCTATATAGTAAATCTAGAAAAAGCCCCAATTCCCTGTCTCAGGCAGACAGGAGTCCTGACCCTCCCCTTTTACCCCTCAAAAGGAAAGCAGAGTTCCATTCCTCAACATGAGTCTAGGAATGTCTCCCAGTTTAAACTTGATAGGAACCCTGAGATCCCTGTCACAAATGGACATGGTACCCTGAGTTCCCCCACCTTAAATTGAAATGAGACACTATGATGCCCAAGCAGCGACTCCAGAGCAATCCTACAGCCCTGAATGCAACACAAAAGAAGACTTGACTTCCCTCCACAAGAAAAGAGGCTAACTGAGGTCCCCATCAATACTGGAGAGGAACCGCAACTTTCCTGCTACAGCACGTGAAGAGCTCCTTGTCCCCCACCTCATCTCGAGATGAAGGCCATTTCTGCTGCTTCTCTACTTTCCCATTGCACCTCAAAAGGAATCCTGTCTCATGCATTGAAACTAGGGAGGAAATGCACAGTTGCTGCCACAAGCTGAATGGTCATCAAGTTTCCCCTCAATGGCATATAATGCCTAATTCTTTTACAGCAACTCAAATGGAATCCCAAGTTTTTCCTCACAACACGAAGGGAAGTCTGGCTGCCTTGATACATCTCTAGAAAAAGCTCAGATTTCCTGCCTCAACACACCAGGAGCACAAACACCATATTTAAAACTCAAAAGGAAAGCAGAGTTCCATGCCTCAACTGGAAATTAAGTATATTCATCATCTGAAACTCGAAGGAATGCTGAGGTATCTGTCTCACCGTTAAAGGAATACTGAGATTCCTACATCAACTCGGGATAAGGCCATATTCCGCTGCAGTGACTCGAGTGCAGTCCTGAACTGCCCTGGAAACTCGAAAGGACCTCTGACTTCCCAGAGGCAACAAGAGATGTTCCCTGAGGTCACCATCAGGATGCAAGAGGAACCCCAAGCTTCCTGCTGCAACTCATGAAGTGCTATGAGATTTGATCCTCAATGCGAGATGAAGCCCGATTCCTTTGCAGTGACTTGAGAGAAATGCCGAGTCTCCTCTCGAAAGTTTATTGGAAACTCGACTCCCTTTATACCACTTCAGAGATTCCCTGAGATACCCATCTCAACAAGAGAGTAACACTGATTTCCGGCATCTACTCTAGATGAGGAGCCATTCCCCTGAAGCCACTAGGGAGGGATCCAGGGGTGCCCCTCACAGCTTGAAAAGAGGCCTGCCTTCCCTGAGGTTGTAGGATAGGTTCGTTGAGGTACACTCACAATGTGAGATGGACACCAAGCCTCCCACCACAGTTCAAGAAAAACCAGGGGATCAGATGCTCAACAAGAGAAGTGGCCCTTTTCCCTTGCAGGGCTTTGAAATCAATCCCTAATTTCTTCTTCCAACTAGAGTGGAGGCTTGACTCCTTTCATGCAAATCCAGGTGTTCCCAGAGTTACCCATCACAACCTGAGAAGAACCTTTAACTTCCTATCACAACTGGAGAAAATCCACGAGATTTGCCTTCAATGCAAGATGAGGCCCTATTCACGAGCAGCACCTCAACAGCAATCCTGAGTTACTTCTCACACTCGAAACAAGGCTTGACTCTCTTTAGGCAGCTCCAGAGGTTACACAAGATACCCATCCCACCTTGAGAGGAACCCCGAGGTTCCAGATGCAATTCCAGAGGAGCTCCTTGTTCCCTCCTCATTTCATGTTGAGGGCCAATTCCCCTGTGTTGATTGCTGACACATGCTGATTTTCCCTCACACCTCAAGAGGAGGCCTATTCCACCTCCTGCAAATCCAGAGGAAACACAAGGAAACTGCCGCAAGTCCAAAGGGCACTGAGTTCTCTCTCAACTCGAGAAAGGCCTGATTCCCTGGGATTGACATGAATGGAACCACTCATTTCCTCTAACAACACGAAGGGAGGTCTGAATCCCCTTTTGCACCTCAGGAAAAAGCCCGATTTGCTCACCTCAACTCGACAGGATGCCCCAGATTCCTATGACAACTTTGAGAGAAAAGTTGAGTTCCATGTCACCAGCCGAGATTTGGCTTGACTCCCCTGTTGAAACTCGATAGGTACCCCTAAGTCTCTCTCTTGTGACTGAAGAGGAACCCTGAGTTTCACGTCTGAACTCGCGATGAAGCCTTACTCCCCTGCAGACACTTGAGAGGAATGCTCAGATGCCTTTGTGACACAATAGGAAGGCTGAAGTCTTTAACAGATCTCAAGAGATTCACTGAGGTCCCAATCTCAAGTCAAGAGGAACCACAAGCATCCATTTGCAACTCGAGAAAACCCAGAAATCCCCCCCCTCAACATGAAAAGAGGCCATTTCACAGGAAGTGCCTTGGGAGCAATCCCGCGGTCCCCCTCATAACATAAAAGGAAACCATTCCTCGCCTTATGCAACTTCAGAGGCTCCCCAAATACCCATCTCGAGGAGGAACCCTAGTTTTCCCACAGCAACCTGAGAAGAGCTCCATGTTCCACAACTCATCTCGAGATGAGGGTCATTTCTCCTGCTTTGACTCTACAGGAACACCTCCTTTCCCCTGGTACCTCAAGAGGAGGCCTGTA
>ML660608.1:5515-16724 GCA_007570785.1 Antilocapra americana | reverse complement strand
CAAACATCAAATCAGGTGTATTCATGATATCACACCCACTCTTAGGTGTCCATGTTCACTATATGACATCACATCCACTGTAATCATGATGTCACACCCACTCTATATGATGTCTCCTCCACCTTATGACATCACATCCACGCTGCATGTGAAATCACAGGCAATTTATCTGTGACATCACACTCACTATGTCTATGACATTATATCCACTAATGAGACACCAGGAGCCCTGTGTGGATGACAGCACAACCACTCTATCTGGCATCACACCCACTCTATCTGACATGATCTCCACTGTATCCTTTCATCCAAATCACTATACGTATAACATCACACCCTCTATGTGTATAATGTCATATGTACTCTATATGCCATCACTTCCACTCTTTATGACGTCACACCACTACATTTATAACATCACATCCAATGTACTCATGACATCACCCCGAATATATATGAAGTCACATCAAAGCTATATGAAATCACATCTTCTGTACTTGTGATACTGCATCAATCTGAGCCATGAAACCCACTCTATAGGTTAGATGACAAGTACTTGATGTATGACATCGTGCCCAATGTATCTATGCCGTCATATGTGCTCTTTATGACATCATATCCACTCATTCTCATATCACACCACGGTGTTTATGACATCACTTGCACTGTATTCATGCCATCACACACAATATATGTGAAGTCCCATCAACTGCATATGACATCACATCTTCTATACAAATAACGGCACATCAAATACCTGTGTCATCACCCAGGGCACATTTATGACATCAAATGCGTTAGACTCGACATCACATTCACTATTTATGACATTAAATCACAGTTTTAATGACATTGCACCCACTCTATTGCATCATCACAACCACTCTCTCGATGATATCACACACATTGCATGCATTCATATCATATCCAATATATGGATGACATCATATGCAGTATATAGGTTACACTACCCATTCTCTTGAACATCACACACATTATATCTGACATCGCTTCCACTGTATCAGTGTCATTCAACCCAGTGTACAGATGATATCACACCCACTCTATGCCCATCACACCCAGAACCTGTATGATATCATATGCTTTCTATGACATCATATCCCCTGTTTATGACATCACACTGCAGTATTTCAAACATCAAATCAGGTTTATTCATGATATCACACCCAATCTTAGGACTCCATGTCCACTGTATGACATCACATCCTCTGTAATCATGACGTCCCACACACTCTATATGATATCTCATCCAGTTTATGACATCATCTCCACGCTGATGTGAAATAACAGGCAATATATCTGTGACATCACACTCACTATGTCTTTGACATTATATCCACTAATGAGACATCAGGAGCCCTGTGAATGACAACACATCCACTCTATCTGATAGCACACCCACTCTATCTGACATGATCTCCACTGTATTCATTTATCAAAACCACTATACGTATGACATCACACCCTCTATTTGTATGATGTCGTATGTACTATATATGTCATCACATCCACTCTTTATGGCATCACACCACTATATTTATGACATCACATCCAATGTACTCATGATATCACCCCTAATGTAGATGAAGTCACACCAAGCTCTATGAAATCACATCTTCTTTTCTTGTGATACTGCATCAATCTGAGCCACCAAACCCACTGTATAGGTTAGATAATAAGTACTTGATGTATGACATCATTCCCATGGTATCTATGAAGTCATATGTGCTCTTTACGACATCATATCCACTCATTCTCATATCACACCACGGTTTTTATGACATCACTTGCACTGTATTCATACCATCACACCCACTATAGGTGAAGTCCCATCAGCTGTATATGACATCACCTCTTCTATACAAATAACAGCACATCCAATACCTGTGTCATCACACTGGGCACAGGAATGACATCACATGCACTAGACTCGACATCACATTCACTATTTATGACATCAAATCACAGTATTTATTACATTGCACCCACTCTACTGCATCATCACAACCACTCTCTTGATGATATCACACACATTGCATGTATGAATATCATATTCAATATATGTATGACATCAGATGCAGTGTATAGTTTACCCTACCCATTCTATTGGACATCACACACACCATATCTGACTTCGCTCCCACTGTATCAGTGTCATTCAACCAACTCTACACATGATATCGCACCCACTCTATGCTCATCACACCCAGTACTTATATGACATCATACACTCTCTGTTACATCATATCCCCTCTTTATGACATCATCCCACAGTGTTTCAAACATCAAATCAGATGTATTCATGATATCACATCCACTCTTAGGACTCCATGTCCACTGTATCACATCACATCCACTGTAATCATGACGTCACACCCACTGTATATGATATCTCATCCACTTTATGACATCACATCCACGCTGCATGTGAAATCACAGGAAATTGATCTGTGATATCACACTCACTATGTGGATGACATTATATGCACTAATGAGACATCAGGAGCCCGGTGTGGATGACAACACAACCATTCTTTCTGACATCACACCCACTTTATCTGACATGATCTCCACTGTATCCTTTCATCAAAACCACTATACATATGACATCACACCATCTATTTGTATGATGTCATATGTACTATATATGTCACCACATCCACTCTTTATGACATCACACCACTATATTTATGACATCACATCCAATGTCTCATAACATCATCCCCAATGTATATGAAGTCACATCAAAGCTATGTGAAATCACATTTTCTGTACTTGTGATACTGCATCAATCTGAGCCATCAAACCCACTGTATCGGTTAGATGACAAGTACTTGATTTATGACATAGTGCCCAATGTATCTATGCCGTCATATGGGCTCTCTATGACACCATATCCACTCATTCTCATATCACATCCCTGTATTTATGACATCACTTGCACTGTATTCCTTCAATCACACCCACTATATGTGAAGTCACATCAACTGTGTATGACATCACATCTTCTATACAAATAACAGCACATCCAATACCTGTGTCATCACACTGGGCATATGTATGACATCACATGCACTAGACTCGACATCATATAAATTATTTATGACATTAAATCACAGTATCTATGACATTGCAGTCACTCGACTGCATCATCACAACCACTCTCTCGATGATATCACAAACATTGTATGTATATATATCATATCCAATATATGTATGACATCATATTCAGTATATAGATTGCCCTACCCATTCTCTTGGACATCACACTCACTATATCTGACATCGCTTCCACTGTATCTGTATCACTCAACCCACTGTACAGATGATATCACACCCACTCTGTGCCCATCACGCCCATACATATATGACATAATATGCTCTCTATGACATCATATCCCCTCTTTATGACATCACACCCCACTGTTACAAACACCAAATCCGGTGTATTCATTATATCACACCCAATTTTAGGACTTCAGGTCCACTCTATGGCATCACATCCACTGTAATCATGACATCACACACACTCTATATGATATCTCATCCACCTTATGACATCACATCCACGCTGCATGTGCAATCACAGGCAAATTACCTGTGACATCACACTCACTATGTCTATGACATTATATTTACTAATGAGACATCTGGAGCCCTGTGTGGATGACCACACAACCGCTCTATCTGACATCACACTAACTCTATCTGACATGATCTCCACTGTATCCTTTCTTGAAAACCACTATACATATGACGTCACACCCTCTATTTGTATGATGTCATATGTACTTTATATGTCATCACATCCACTCTTTATGACATCACACCATGTACACCCAGGTCTCAATGCACTCGGTTGTGTGCGGGGCTACACAGCCACCAGACATCCAGGCCTAGCTTCAGGTCCCAGGCTCCCCAGCCCTCTCCCTCAGCGCAAACGTGTTGGAACAGCCGTTTGGAGGTTTCCTTGTGGTTGCCTTGGGTGTGGGAGGCTCCTGTGAAATGGAGGCCTAAGTTGTCAGGGGCTGATGAAATTTGTCTTTTCAGCCAGCACTTTCCGACCATGGCTGATTCTCTGCTCGCAGGCAACTGGGGAGGCTGTCTACCATGCAGGAAGTAAGGCAGCCCCAGAGAATGCGTTTTCAGGCCTCAATCTCCTCGGATGAGAGTGGGGCTTCTCAGGCGCCAGACCTCCAGGCCTAGCTTCAGGGCCCAGTCTCACCAACACTCTCCATCAGCACAAACTTGCTGGAACAGCCGTTTGGAGGGTTGCTTTTGGTTCCCTGCGGCTGTGGGAGGCCCCTGTGGGACGAAGGCCTATGTTGCCATGGGCCGCTGAAATTTGTCTTTTCAGCCAGCGCTTCCTGACCAGGGCTGAGTCTGCGCCCGCAGGCATTGGGGGAGGCTGTCTTCCTTGCAGGTAGTAAGGCAACCCCAGAAAGTGCGTTTTCAGGCCTCAATCTCCACGGCTGAATTCGGAACTGCACAGGCTCCAGACCTCCAGGCCTAGGTTCAGGGCCATGTCTCGGCAGCACACTCCCTCAACACAAACGTGCTGGAACAGACATTTGCAGGGTTCCTTGTGGTTCCCTGGGGCTGTGGGACGCTCCTGTGGGATAGAGGCCTACATTGCCAGGGTCCAGTGAAATTTGTCTTTTCAGCCAGCTCTTCACCATTGGGGCTGAATGTGAGACCGCAGGCATCTGGGGAGGTTCTCTTCCTTGCAGATAGTAAGGCAGCCCCAGAAAGTGAGTTTTCAGGCCTCAATTTCCAGGGCTGTGTTCGGAACTGCACAGGCTCCAGACCTCCAGGCCTAGTTTCAGGTCCCAGTGTCGTCAGTACTCTCCCTCAGGGCAAACGTGCTGGAACAGCCGTTTGGAGGGTTCCTTGTAGTTCCCTGGGTCTGTGGGAGGCCTCTGTGGGATGGATATGTATGTTGCCAGGGGCTGCTGAAATGTGTCTTTTCAACTAGCGCTTCTGAACCGGGTCTGATTGTGCGGCCGCAGTCATCTGGGTAGGCTCTCTTCATTGCAGGTAGTAAGGGAAAACCAGAAAGTGTGATTTCAGGCCTCAATCTCCATGGCAGAGGGCAAGGCTGCCCAGGTGCCAGACCTCAAGGCCTAGCTTCAGGGCCCACTCTCCTCAGAAATTTCCCTCAGTGCAAAGATGCTGGAACAGCCATTTGGAGGGTTCCTGTGCTTCTCTGGGGCTGTCGAAGTTCCCTGTGGGATGGAGGCCTAAATTGCAAAGGGCAGCTGAAATTTGTTTTTTCAGCCAGAGTTTCTCACCCCGTTCTGATTCTCGGCCCGAGTAATCTGGGGAGGCTGTCTTCCTTGCATGTACTAAGGCAGCCCCAGAAAGTGTGTTTTCAGGACTCAATCTCCACGTTGAGGGCGGGCCTGCACATGCGCCAGACCTCCAGGCCTAGCTTCAGGGCCCAGTTGTCCCATCACTCTCGCTTAGTGCAAACGTGCTGAAACAGCCATTTGGGTGGTTCCTTATGGTTCCCTGGGGCGGTGGGAGGCCCATGTGAGATGGAGGCCTAAATTGCAAATGGCCGGTTAAATTTGTTTTTTCAGCCAGCGCTTTTCAAACGGGGCTGATTCTCGGACTTCAGGCATCTGGGGAGGCTCTCTTCCTTGGATTTATTAAGGCAGTCCCAGAGAGTGCATTTTCAGGCCTCAATCTACACGGATGAGGGTGGGGCTGCACAGGCGCCTGACCTTCTGGCCTAGCTTCAGGGCCCAGTCTCAGCAGCACTCTCGCTTAGCGCAAACGTGCTGAAACAGCCATTTGGAGGGTTCCTTGCGGTTTCCTGAGGCTGTGGGAGGCCCCTGTGGGATGGATGTCTAAGTTGCCAGGGGCTGCTGAAATTTGTCTTATCAACCAGCAATTCTGAACCAGTTCTGATTGTGGGGCAGCATTCGTCTTGGTAGGCTGTCTTGCTTGCAGGTAGTAAGGCAGCCCCAGAGAGTGTGTTTTCAGGCCTCAATCTCCAGTTGAGTGTGGGTCTGCACAGGCGCCAGACCTCCAGGCCTAGGTTCAGGGTCAAGTCTCGCCAGCACACTCCCTCTGCGCAAACGTGCTGGAACAGACGTTTGGAGGGTTCCTTGTGGTTCCCTGGGACTGTGGGAGGCACCTGTGGGATGGAGGCCTATGTTGCCAGGGTCTGATGAAATTTGTCTTTTCAGCCAGCGCTTCACAATGGGGGCAGACTGTGAGGCGGCAGGTATCTGGGGAGGCTGTCTTCATTGAAGGTACTAAGGCAGCCAAAGAGAGTGTGTTTTCAGCCCTCAATCTCCAGTTGAGTGTGGGTCTGCACAGGCGCCAGACCTTCAGGCCTAGCTTCAGGGCCCATTCTCTACAGCACTCTCCCTTAGCACAAACCTGCAGGAACAGCCATTTGGAAGGTTCGTTGTGGTTCCCTGGGGCTGTGGGAGGCCCCTGTGAGATGCAGGCTTAAATTGCAAAGCGCCACTGAAGTTTGTTTTCTCTGGCACCGCTTCTCACCGGGGGCTGATTCTGGGCCCGCAGGCATCTGGGGAGGCTGTGTTCCTTGCAGGTAGTAAGGCAGCCCCAGATTGTGCATTTTCACACCTCAATCACCACGGCTGAGAACGGCCCCTTTCAGGTGCAAGACCTCCAGTCCTAGCTTCAGGGCGCAGTCTCGTCAGCACTCTACATCAGCACAAAACTGCTGAAATAGCTATTTGAAGAGTTCCCTGTGGTTCCCTGTGTCTTTGGGTGGCCCTTGAGTGATGGATATCTTAGTTGTCAGGGGCCGCTGTGATTATTCTTTTCAGCCAGCGCTTCAAAACGGGGGCTCATTATGGGCCCGCAGGTAACTGTGGAGGCTGTCTTCCTTGCAAGTAATAAGGCAGCCCCTAAAAGTGGTTTTCAGGCCTCAATGTCCACCGCTGACTGTGGGGCTGCATTGGCACCAGACCTCCAGGCCTACCTTAACGGCCCAGTCTTGGCAGCACTCTCCCTTAGACCAAACGTGCTGAAATAGCCATTTGGAGGGATCCTTGTGGTTCCCTGAGGCGGTGGGAGGCCCCTGTGGAATGGAGGCCCAGTTTGACAGGAGAGGCTGAAATTTGTCTTTTCAGCCAGCTCTTCCCTCCGGGGGCTGATTTTGTGCTCGCAGGCATCTGGGGAGGCCGTCTTACTTTTGGTAGTAAGGAAGCCCGGAAAGTGCGTTTTTAAGCCTGAAACTCCACCGCTGAGTGCAGGGATGGACAGGCGTGAAACCTCCAGGCCTTGCTTGTGGGCTCAGTCTTGCCAGCACACTCCTCAGCGCAAACGTGCTGTAACAGCCATTTGGAGGGTTCCTTGTGGTTCCCTAGTTTTGTGGGAGGCCCCTGTGTGATGGAGACCTAATTTACCATGGGCCGCCGAAATTTGTCTTTTCAGCCAGCCCTTCACAAAGAGGGCTGATTCTGGGCCCGCAGGCATCTGGGGAGGCTGTCTTCCTTGCAGGTAGTAAGGCCCCAGAGACTGCGTTTTCAGGCTTCAATCTCCACGGCTGAGAGTGGGGCTTCTCAGGCGCCAGACCTCCAGGCCTAGCTTCAGGGCCCAGTCTCGCCAGCACTCTCCATCAGCACACACGTGCTGGAACAGCGGTTTGGAGAGTTGCTTTTGGTTCCCTGGGGCTGTGGTAGGCCCCTGTGGGACGAAGGCCTATGTTGCCTGTGGCCGCTGAAATTTGTCTTTTCAGCCAGCACATCCCAACCAGGGCTGAGTCTGGGCCCGCAGGTATCTGGGGAGGCTGTCTTCCTTGCAGGTAGTAAGGCAGCCCCAGAAATTGCGTTTTAATACCTCAATCTCCATGGCTGAGTTCGGGACTGCACAGGCTCCAGACCTCCAGGCCTACGTTCAGGGCCAAGTCTCGCCTGCACACTCCCTCAGTGCAAACATGCTGGAACAGACGTTTGGAGGGTTCCTTGTGGTTCCCTGGGGCTGTGGGAGGCCCCGGGGAATGGAGGCCTATGTTGCCAGGGTCCCCTGAAATTTGTCTTTTCAGCCAGCGCTTCACAATCGGGGCTGATTGTGAGGCGGCAGGCATCTGGGGAGGCTGTCTTCCTTGAAGGTAGTAAGGCAGCCCCAGAGAGTGCATTTTCAGCCCTCAACCTCCTCTGTTGAGTGCGGGGCTGCACAGTGGCCAGACCTCCAGGCCTAGCTCCAGGGCCCAGTCTCACCAGTACTCTCCCTCACTGCAAACATTCTGGGACAGCTGTTTGGAGGGCTCCCTGTGGTTTCCTGGGGCTCTGGGAGGCCCCTGTGGCATGCAGGCATAAATTGCAAAGCGCCGCTGAAATTTATTTTTTCTGCCAGTGCTTCTCACCCGGGGCTGATCCTGGGCCCACAGGCATCTGGGGAGGCTCTCTTACTTGCATGTAGAAAGGCAGCCCCAGAAAGTGCGTTTTAATGCCTCAATCTCCATGGCTGTGTTTGGGACTGCACAGGCTCCAGACCTCCAGGCCTAGGTTCAGGGCCTAGTCTCGCCAGCACTGTCCCTTAGTGCCAACGAGCTGGAATAACCATTTACATGGTTCCTTGTTGTTCCCTTGGTTTGTGGGAGACCCCTAAGTGATGGATACCTAAGTTGTCAGGGGCCGCTGAAATTATTCTTTTATGCCAGCGCTTCCAACGGGGGCTCATTCTGGGCCCGCAGGCATCTGGGGAGGCTGTCTTCCCTTGCAGGTAGTAAGGCAGCCCCAGAGAGTGTGTTTTCAGGCCTCAATCTCCACGGCTGTGTGCGGGACCGCACAGGCGCCAGACCTCCAGGCCTAGCTTCAGGGCCCAGTTGCCCCATTACTTTATTAGCGCAAACGTGCTAGAACAGCCATTTGGAGGATTCCTTGTGCTTCCCTGGGGCTGTGGAATGGAGGCCTAAATTGCAAAGGGCCACTGAAATTTGTTTTTTCTGCCATCTCTTCTCCCCCGGGGCTGATACTGGGCCCATAGGCATCTTGGGAGGCTGTCTTCTTTGCAGTTAGCTAGACAGCCCCAGATTGTGTGTTTTCACCCCTCAATCCCCACGGCTGAGAACGGGGCATCTCAGGCCCAAGACCTCCAGGCCTAGATTCAGGGCGCAGTCTCGCAAGCACTCTCCCTTAGCGCAAACATGCTGGAATAGACGTTTGCAGGTTTCCTTGTGGATCCCTTGGTCTGTGGGAGGCCCCTGTGGGATGGAAGCCTAAATTGCTAGGGGCCGCTGAACTGTGTCTTTTCAGCCAGTGCTTCTCAACCTGGGCTCATTCTGGGCCCGCAGGCATCTCTGGAGGCTGTCTTCCTTGTAGATTGTAAGGATGCCCCAGAAGTGCATTTTCAGCCCTCAATCTCCATGGCTTAGAGCCGGGCTTCTCAGACGCAAAACGGCCAGGCCTAACTTCAGAGCCCAGTTTCGGCAACACTCTCGCTCAGTGCAAACGTGCTGGAACAGTGATTTGGAGGGTTGCTATTGGTTCCCTGGGGCTGTGGGAGGCCCCTGTGAAAAAAGGCCTAAGTTGACAGGGGCCACTGAAATTTGTCTTTTCAGCCAGTGCTTCCCCAACGGTGTTGATTGTGGGGCCGCAGGTATCTGGGGAGGCTGTCTTCCTTGCACTAGTAAGGCAGCCCCAGAGAGTGCATTTTCAGGCCTGAACTTCCACGGCTGAGTGCAGGACTGCACAGGGGCCTGACGTCCAACCAAGCTTCAGGGCCCAGTCTCCCCAGCACTCTCCCTTAGGGCAAAATTGCTGGAATAATCATTTGGAGGGTTCCTTGTGGTTTCCTGGGACTGTGGGAGGCCCCTGAGGGATGGAGGCCTAAATTTCAAAGGACCTCTGAAAGTTGTTTTTACAGCCAGCACTTCTCACCCGGGGCTGATTCTTGGCCTGCAGGCATCTGGGGAGGCTATCTTCCTTGCAGGTAGTAAGGAAGTCCCAGAAAGTGCATTTTCAGGCCTCAATTTCCATGGCTGAGTGCAGGACTGCACAGGCGCCAGACCTCCAGACCTAGTTTCAGGGCCCAGTTGCCCCATCACTCTCGCTTAGCGCAAACGTGCTATGACAGCCGTTTGGAGGGTTCCTTGTGGTTCCCTGGGGCTGTGGGAACCCCGTGTGGGATGGAGGGCTAAATTCCAAAGGGCAGCTGAAATTTATTGTTTTTGCCAGCGCTTCTCACTCGGGCTGATTCTGGGCCCGCAGGCATCTGGGGAGGCTGTCTTCTTTGCAGATGGTAAGGGAGCCCGAGACTGTGAGATTTCACCCCTAAATCACCACGGCTGAGAACGGCGCTTTTCAGGCGCAAGACCTCCAGGACTGCCTTAAGGGCCCAGTCTCGCCAGCACTCTTCCTCAGCGCAAACGTGCTGGAAGAGCCGTTTGAAGGGTTCCTTGTGGTTCCCTGGGGCTGTGGGAGGCCCCTGTGGGATGGAGGCCGAATTTCACAGGAGGCGCTGAAATTTGACTTTTCAGCCAGCTCTTCCCTCCCGGGGCTGATTTTGGGCTCGCAGGCATCTGGGGAGGCTGTCTTACTTTCAGGTAGTAGGAAAGCCCAGAAAGTGCGTTTTGAGGCCTCCAACTCAACGGCTGAGTGCAGGGCTGAACAGGCGCGAGACCTCCAGGCCTAGCTTCTGGGCCCAGTCTCGCCAGCACTCTCCCTCAGCGCAAACGTGCTGGAACAGCCGTTTGAAGGGTTCCTTGTGGTTCCCTGGGGTTGTGGGTGGCCCCTGTGGAATGGAGACCTAATTTGCCAGGGGCCAGTGCAATTTGACTTTTCAGCCACCGCTTCTCAATCGGAGCTGAATCTGGGCCGGCAGGCATCTAGGGAGGCTGTCTTCCTTGCAGGTAGTAAGGCTGCCGCAAAGAATGTGTTTTCAGGCCTCAATCCCCATGGCTGACGGCGGGGCTGCACAGGCGACAGACCTCCAGGTCTAGGTTCAGGTCCCAGGCTCCCCAGCCCTCTCCCTTAGCGCAAACGTGTTGGAGCAGCCGTTTGGAGGGTTCCTTGTGGTTCCCCGAGGTGTGGGAGGCTCCTGTGGAATGGAGGTCTAACTTGTCAGGGGCTGCTGAAATTTGTCTTTTCAGCCAGCGCTTCCGGGCGGTGCTGAGTCTGCGCCCGCAGGCATCTGGGGAGGCTGTCTCCCATGCATGAAGTAAGGCAGCCCCAGACACTGTGTTTTCAGGCCTCAATCTCCACGG
>ML660604.1:0-14991 GCA_007570785.1 Antilocapra americana | reverse complement strand
AAAAAAAAAAAAAAAAAAAAGAACTTAACAGAAAAAAAAAAATTAAAAAAATAAATAAATAAACCAGGAAGAGATAGATAATATTAATAGACCCATCACAAGCACGGAAATTGAAACCGTAATCAGAAATCTTCCAAAAAACAAAAGCCCAGGACCAGATGGCTTCACAGCTGAATTCTACCAAAAATTTAGAGAAGAGCTAACACCTATTCTACTCAAACTCTTCCAGAAAATTGCAGACGAAGGTAAACTTCCAAACTCATTCTATGAGGCCTCCATCACCCTAATTCCAAAACCCGGCAAAGATGCCACAAAAAAAGAAAACTACAGGCCAATATCACTGATGAACTTAGACGCAAAAATCCTCAACAAAATTCTAGCAAATAGAATCCAACAACACATCAAAAAGATCATACATCATGATCAAGTAGGCTTTATCCCAGGGATGCAACGATTCTTCAATATTCGTAAATCGATCAATGTAATACACCACATTAACAAATTGAAAAATAAAAATCACATGATTATCTCAATAGATGCAGAGAAAGCCTTTGACAAAATTCAACATCCATTTATGATAAAAGCCCTCCAAAAAGCAGGAATAGAAGGAACATACCTCAACATAATAAAAGCTATATATGACAAACCCACAGCAAACATTATCCTCAATGGTGAAAAACTGGAAGCATTCCCCCTGAAATCAGGGACAAGACAAGGGTGCCCACTCTCACCACTACTATTCAACATAGTTTTGGAAGTTTTGGCCACAGCAATCAGAGCAGATAAAGAAATCAAAGGAATACAGATTGGAAAAGAAGAAGTAAAACTCTCTCTGTTTGCTGATGACATGATCCTCTATATTGAAAACCCTAAAGACTCTACGAGAAAATTACTAGAGCTAATCAGTGAATATAGCAAAGTTTCAGGATACAAAATCAACACACAGAAATCCCTGGCATTCCTATACACTAACAGTGAGAAATCAGAAAGAGAAATTAAGGAAACAATTCCATTCACCATCGAAACAAAAAGAATAAAATACTTAGGAGTATTTCTACCTAAAGAATCAAAAGACTTGTATATAGAAAACTATAGAACACTGATGAAAGAAATCAAGGAGGACACAAACAGATGGAGAAATGTACCGTGTTCATGGATTGGAAGAATCAATATAGTGAAAATGAGTATACTACCTAAAGCAATCTATAGATTCAATGCAATTCCTATCAAGCTACCAGAGGTCTTCTTCAAAGAATTAGAACAAATAATTTCTCAATTTGTATGGAAATACAAAAAACCTCGTATAGCCAAAGCAATCTTGAGAAAGAAGAATGGAACTGGCGGAATCAACCTACCTGACTTTAGGCTATACTACAAATCCACAGTCATTAAGACAGTATGGTACTGGCACAAAGACAGAAACATAGATCAATGGAACAGAATAGAAAGCCCAGAGATAAATCCACGCATCTATGGACACCTTATCTTTGACAAAGGAGGCAAGAATATACAATGGAGAAAAGACAACCTCTTTAACAAGTGGTGCTGGGAAAACTGGACAGCCACTTGTAAAAGAATGAAACTAGATCACTTTCTAACACCATACACAAAGATAAACTCAAAATGGATCAAAGATCTAAGCATAAGACCAGAAACTATAAAACTCCTAGAGGATAACATAGGCAAAACACTCTCTGCTATAATCCAAAGCGGGATACTCCATGACCCACCTCCCAGAATATTGGAAATAAAAACACGAATAAACAAATGGGACCTAATTAAAATTAAAAGCTTTTGCACAACAAAAGAAACTATAAGCAAGGTGAAAAGACAGCCTTCAGAATGGGAGAAAATAATAGCCAATGAAGCAACAGACAAACAATTAATCTCAAAAATTTACAAACAACTCCTGCAGCTCCATTCTAGAAAAATAAACAACCCAATTAAAAAGTGGGCCAAAGAACTTAACAGACATTTCTCCAAGGAAGATATAAAAATGGATAACAAACACATGAAAAGATGCTCAACATCACTCATTATCAGAGAAATGCAAATCAAAACCACAATGAGGTACCACTTTACACCAGTCAGAATGGCTGCCATCCAAAAGTCTACAAGCAATAAATGCTGGAGAGGATATGGAGAAAAGGGAACTCTCTTACACTGTTGGTGGGAATGCAAACTAGTACAGCCACTATGGAGAACAGTGTGGAGATTCCTTAAAAAACTGCAAATAGACCTGCCATATGACCCAGCAATCCCACTGCTGGGCATACACACGGAGGAAACCAGAATTGAAAGAGACACATGTACCCCAATGTTCATCACCGCATTGTTTACAATAGCCAGGACATGGAAGCAACCTAGATGCCCATCAACTGACAAATGGATAAGAAAGCTGTGGTACATATACACAATGGAATATTACTCAGCCATTAAAAAGAATTCATTTGAATCAGTTCTACTCAGGTGGACAGAACTGGAGCCTATTATACAGAGTGAAGTAAGCCAGAAGGAAAAACAAAAATACAGTATACTAACACATATATAAGGAATTTAGAAAGATGGTAACGAGAACCCTGTATGTGAGACAGCAAAAGAAACGTAGAAGTATAGAACAGACTCGTGGACTCTGTGGAAGAGGGCAAGGATGGGATGATAGGGGAGAATGGCATTGAAACATATTAATTATCATATGTGAAATCAATAGCCAGCCCAGGTTTGATGCTCAGGACTAGTGCACCGGGATGACCCAGAGAGAGGGAATTGGGAGGGAGGAGGGAGGGGTGTTCTGGAAGGGGAACATATGTATACCCATGGCAGATTCGTGTCAATGTATGGCAAAACTAACACAATAAAGTAAATAAAATTAAAAAAAATAAAATAAACTTTGGATAGACAAGTTTCATCTGCACTGGACCACTCTATCAAGATGAAGAGAGGTGTTTTTATCTGATGTATAGAAACCAACACAGAGAGTAGAGTAAAATGAAAAAAAGAAGAAATATACCCTAGGTAAAAGATAAGTCTCCAAAAACAGATCTTGATGAAACAGAGATAAGCAATTTACCTGATAGCGAGTTCAAAATAACAGTTATAAAGGTGCTCAATTAGGTCAGGAGAGCAATGCATGAACAAAATGAGAATTTTGGTGAAGAGATAGAAAACACTTAAAAGTACCAA
Source organism: Antilocapra americana (assembly GCA_007570785.1). Classification (NCBI taxonomy): domain Eukaryota; kingdom Metazoa; phylum Chordata; class Mammalia; order Artiodactyla; family Antilocapridae; genus Antilocapra; species Antilocapra americana. The sequence continues at coordinate 11,808 of ML660604.1, read as the reverse complement.
GCAGAAATCACAGAACTGAAATATACAATAACTGAACTGAAAACTTCAGCAGATGGGCTCAGTAGAAGACTAGATCAAGCAGAAGAAAAAAAATCAGTAAACTCAAAGACAGAATAGTTGAGTTACTCAACCAGAAGAGAAAAAAGAATTTTTAAAAAGTGAAGATAGCTGTCAACAATGGATAGATTATCCAGGCAGGAAAATCAATAAGGAAATATTGGACTTAAGCTACACATTAGAAAGATGGACCAAAAGACATATAACAGAACATTACACCTAGCATCAACATACTATATGATCTTCTCAAGCACACATGGAATATTTTCCAGGATACATCATATTTTAGGCCACAAGATAAATCTTAATAAATTAAAAGTTGATGTCATATCCAGCATCTTTTCTGACCAGAACAGTACACAACTAGAAATCAATTACATGAAGAAAACTGTATAATTCAAAACAATGCAGAAATTAAGCCACATTCTCCTAAATAACCAATATATCAAAAAAGAAATAAAAGAGAAACTAAAAATATCTTGCTGTTGTTGCTGCTGCTGCTGCTAAGTTGCTTCAGTTGTGTCCGACTTTGTGCAACCCCCTAGACCCCACAAGACTCCCCCGTCCCTGGGATTCTCCAGGCAAGAACACTGGAGTGGGTTGCCATTGCCTTCTCTGAAAAATATCTTGAGGTATATGAAAATACAATGTATCAAACTTTGGGATACAACAAGAGAAGTTCTATGAGGGAAGTTTATCACAATTAATGCCTATGTTAAGAAAAAAATCTAAATAAACAGAATATATCTCAAGGAACTAGACAAAGAATAAACTAAACCCAAAGTTAGTAACAGAAGGGAAATAACAAAGATTAGAGTGAAAATAAATGAAATCAATACTAAACAGATAATAGAAAAGATTAAGGAAACTAAGTGCTATTTTTTAAGATGATAAACAAAATATACTTTTAGATAGATTAACCAAGAAAAAGGAGAAAAAATTCAAATAAAATTATAAATGAAAGCATTGTTATAATTGAGCCTAATAAATTTGAATATTATAAAGATTACACCGAATGATCATAAACAAATAAACTGAACACCTAGAAGAAATTAACAGATTCCTAGAGACATGCAGCATACCAAGTTTAAACCATAAAGAAATAGAAAATCTGAACAGTTCTATTACTAATAAGGATATTGAGTCAGTAATCTCAGATAATAAAAGCCTATGTCAAGATAACTTCACTAGTGAATTCTACCAAATATTTAAATAAGAATTAATATTAAGACTAGAGATCTCTTCAAGAAAATTAGACATACCAAGGGAACATTTCATGCAAAGATGGGCACAATAAAGGACAGAAATTGTATGGACCTAAGAGAAACAGAAGATATTAAGAAGAAGTGGCAAGAATACACAGAAGAACTATACAGATAAGATCTTCATGACCCAAATAGCCATGATGGTGTGGTCATTCACCTAGAGCCAGACATCCTGGAGTGCAAAGTCAAGTGGGCCTTAGGAAGCATCACTATGAACAAAGCTAGTGAAGGTGATAGAATTCTAGCTGAGCTATTTCAAATCCTAAAAAATGATGCTGTGGAAGTGCTGCATTCAATATGCCAGCAAATTTGGAAAACTCAGCAATGGCCACAGGACTGGAAAAGGTCAGTTGTCATCCCAATCACAAAGAAAGGCAATGCCAAAGAATGTTCAAACTACTGCACAATTGCACTCATCTCACACACTAGCAAAGTAATGCTCAAAATTCTCCAAGCCAGGCTTCAGAACCAAGAACTTCCAGATGTTCAAGCTGGATTTAGAAAAGGCAGAGGAACCAGAGATCAAATTGCCAACATCCTAGAACAAGCAAGAGAGTTCCAGAAATGTGTCTACTTCTGCTTTAATAACTACACTAAAGCTTTTGACTTGTGAATCACAACAAACTGTGGAAAATTCTTCAAGAGACAGAAATACCAGACCACCTCACCTTCCTCCTGAAAAATCTGTATACAGGCCAAGAAACAACAGTTAGAACCGGACATGGAACAATGGACTGGTTCCAAATTGGGAAAGGAATATGTCAAGTCTGTATATTGTCACCCTGTTGATTTAACTTATATGAAGAATACATTATATTAAATGCTGGGCTGGATGAAACACAAGCTGGAATCAAGATTACTGTGAGAAATATCAATAACCTCAGATATGCAGATGACACCACTGTTATGGCAGAAAGTGAAGAGGAACTGAAGAGCCTCTTGATAAAGTTAAAGAGGAGAGTAAAAAAGCTGGCTTAAAACTCAACATTCAGAAAACTAAGATCAAGGCATCTGACCCCATCACTTCATGGCAAATAGATGGGGAAACAATGGAAACAGTGAGAGACTTTACTTCCTTGGGCTAAAAATCACTTCAGATGGTGACTGCAGCCATGAAATTAAAAGATGCTTGCTCCTTGAAAGAAAAGCTATGACCAACCTAGACAGCATATTAAAAGACAAACATTACTTTGCCGACAAAGGTCCATCTAGTCAAAGATACAGTTTTTCCAGTAGTCACGTATGGATGTGAGACTTGGACCATAAAGAAAGCTGAGCACTGAAGAATTGATGTTTTTCAACAGTCATGTTGGAAAAGACTCTTGAGAGTCCTTTGGACTGTAAGGACATCCAACCAGTACATCCTAAAGGAAATCAACTCTGAATATTCATTGGAAGCACTGATGAAGCTGACGCTCCAATTCTTTGGCCACCTGATGTGAAGAACTGACTCAGTGGAAAAGACCTTGATGCTGGGAAAGATTGAAGGCTAGAGAAGAAGGGGACGACAGAGGATGAGATAGTTGGATGGCATTACCAACTCGATGAACATGAGTTTGAGCAAGCTCCGGGAGTTGATGATGGACAGGGAATCCTGGCGTGCTGCACTTCATGGAGTTGCAAAAAGTCGGACATGACTGAGAGACCGAACTGAATTGAAATGAATTAATCCACTCTTTCACTGTATGTATAGGACAGGTAGGGTTTCGACTTTAAACTGAGACCCAAATTCAAACTGTACCTCATTTGGGCCCAAAACCTTATTCCTTGGTCTCAAGTAGCCATTAAAACACAAGTGTCTTATTTACTGAGATTGGTAAATGCGTCGAGGGTGGCTGTGGCTTCAACACTCACTCGCTCGCCTAGTTTGTACCTTCCTCTTCCTCTCTTTGAACTCCGTCATGCACCTGAATGTGTTGTTGTTTTAATCTAGAATGTAGGCATTTCTAGATGTTAATATCTTAACGAATAACATATTAAAGAAGTGGAAACAGGGTAGAGCTTACAAATACACAGACATTTTTAGGTAGAAGATCTTTCAGATTATCTGCTCTACCCTATATCCACTTCTTGAATGTGCTATTTCTCAAGATGTTTGAATGAGTATTTCTCATAATTGCTACCAAAGGCATCCTAACTTAATTGCAATGTCCTAAGGTGACCTGGGCTTCCCAGGTGGTACTAGTGGTAAAGAGCCCACCTGCCAATGCAGGAGACATAAGAGACATGGGTTCAAGACAGATTTGATCCCTGAATCAGGAAGATCCCCTGGAGGAGACATGAAAATCCACTCCAGTTTTCTTGCCTGGAGAATCCTCCCTCCAGAGGAGCCTGGAGGGCTATAGTCCATAGGGTTGCAAAAAGTCAGACATGACTGAAGTGACTTAGCACGCATACAAGGTGATTATATCTCTTTGTAGATATTTGATCTCAGCTGTTTTAAAATGTCTGGCAAAGTTAGTAACTTCAGGGAACACAATAGTACCTCCTAACTTCCAAGAAATAACCAATTTCTCCATCAATTTTGAATGAGATCCTTGCTGGGTACAGTAATCTTGGTTATAGATTTTTCCCTTTCAGTACTTTAAATATATCCTACCATTCCCTCTGGCCTGCAGAGTTTCTGCTGAAAGATCAGCTGTTAAGCATATAGGATTTCCCTTGTATGGTACTTGTTGCTTCTCCCTTGCTTCTTTTAATATTCTTTCTTTGTGTTTAGTCTTTGTTAGGTTGATTAGTATGTGTTCTGGCATGTTTCTTCTTGGGTTTGTCCTGTATGGGAGTCTTTGCATCGCTTGGATTGATTGCCTATTTCCTTTCGGGAAAATTTCCATGTTGGGAAAATTTGCAACTATAATCTCTTCAAAAATTTTCTCATACCCTTTCTTTCTTTCTTCTTCTTCTGTAATTTGAATGTTGGTGCATTTGGTATGGTCCCAGAGGTCTCTGAGACTGTCCTTAGCTCTTTTCATTCTTTTTACTTTATTCTGCTCTTCAGAAATCATTTCTTTTATTTTATCTTCCAGTTCACTGATTCATTCTTCTGCTTCAGATATTCTACTATTGATTCCTTCTGGAGTATTTTTAATTTCAGTAATGGTATTGTTTGTCTCTGTAGGTTTATTATTTAATTCTTCTAGGTCTTTGTTAAGTGATTCATGCATTTTCTCCATTTTGTTTTCAAGATTTTTGATCATCTTTACTATCATTATCCTGAATTCTTTTTCAGGTAATTTGCCTATTTCCTCTCCATTTATTTGAACTTCTGTGTTTCTAGTTTGTTCCTTAATTTGTGCAGTAGTTCTCTGTCTTTTCATTATTTTTTTTTAAGTTGTTGTGTTTGAGGTCTCCTTTTACCAGGTTTCAAGGAAAATTGAATTCTTTCCTTGAATAAGGTTGAATTCTTTAATCCTTTTGGTTTCTTCCCTCTTAAGGTTGGCCCAGTGGTTTGTGTGAGCTTTATATAGAGTGAGATTTGTGCTAAGTTTTTGCTTGTTTGTTTGATTTTCCTCTGATGGGCAAGAGTGAGTGAGGTGGTAATCCTATCTGCTGATGATTGGGTTTGTATTTTTGTTTTGTTTTTTGTTTAGATGAGGTGTCCTGCACAGGGTGCTACTGGTGGTTGGGTGATGCCAGGTCTTGTATTCAAGTGGTTTCTTTTGTGTGAGTTCTCACTATTTGATACTCTCTAGGAGTAATTCTCTGGCAGTCTAGGGTCTTGGAGTCAGTGGTTCCACTTCAAAAGCTCAGGGCTTGATCTCTGTTCAGGAATGAAGACTCCACAAGTGGTTTGTTATGACATTAAGTGAGATTAAAACAAATATCCAACAACAAGAAACCAAAGATGAACCCCAGACAAATGGCAGTTACAAAATCATACAAATAATAATTAAAATAATAGAATAAACACATATACATGTACACCCATGAGCAAAGTGAAAATAGCTCAACAAAAATAAAGTACAGTTGACTGACCTGGAAAACAAAGGAAACCAAAAATTATATTTACCAATTAAGAACAAAACTAACTTAAACACAAACCAGAAAACAAAACTAAAACAAGGTGCCAAGTGGGGAATAAAGCAATGAAAATAAAACTAACAAATATATTGAGAGGAAAGGAAAGAAAGAAAGAAAGAAAGAATAGATATGCAAATTTAAACAGAGGTAGATGAAGAAGATTTATGTACACTAAAGATTAACTGCAAGGGGGGAAGAACTGCAGGAAAGGCAAATAAAGAATAAATGTAGAAAAAATATAATAGGTTTAAAAAATGAAAATTATAAAAAAGAGGAAAAACAATGGAAGAAGAAAAAAAATAGGGGGAAAAAAGTAAAACTCCACAGAACTGCAAAACTGCAATGTAGAGGTAGAGGTTTATAAAAACAATAGAAAGTGTGACTGAATATACATATATACATATACACCCATGAGCAAAATCAAAACAGTCCAACAAAGGACTTTGTGTGACCCAGAGAACAAAAGAAACCAAAAATTGTATCTACCAGAACAAAGCTAATTAAAGCACAAACTGGAAAACAAAACTGAAGCAAGGTGCCAACTGGGCAATAAAGCAATGAAAATAAAACTAATAAATATGTTGAGAGGAAAGGGGAGAAAGAAAAGAAAGAAAGAATTGATATGCAAAGTTAAATAGAGGTAAATAAAGAAGATTTATATATGCTAAAGATGAACTGCAAGGGGAAAAGAACCATAGGAAAAGCAAGCAAAGGAATAAATGTATGAAAAATAATATTAGGTTTAAAACTTAAAATTGAAAAAAAAAAAAAAAAAAAAAGAGGAAAACTCCACAGAACTGCAAAAGCCCAACGTAGAGGCAGAGGTTTATGACAATAAAAAATGTGACTGAGGAGAAAAAAAAACTCAAAGGCTTAATTGGATTTCTTAGTGCCAATAAAATTGACAGCTACTACAGGGAGAGGGGGTGGGGTGGGAAGGGAAAAAGAAAAGAAAAAAATATCCAATAGAATTTACAGAACAAGTAAAAGAATAAGATTAATTAATGTCTTTCTTGAGTCAGACTCCTTTCTCTCGCTGGGAGTCACAATCCACCTTACCTCCCTAGGATGTCCTCCGACACTGTGCTGATCTCTGAACCTGCTGTGGGGGCACCTCAGATTCTAATCTGGTCCTACTCCTGTGTGTTCTTGCCTCCAATGTCCACAGCTGTCAGAGCTCGTGTGTTTTCTTTTGTGGGAGCTCTCAGAGGCCTTTTATATATTCCATAGACACAGTCTGCTTAGTTGATCATGTGGATTTAGTCTGCAGCTTGTACAGCTGGTGGGGAGGTTTTGGGTCTTCTTCCTTAGCCAAACTGCCCCTGGGTTTCAATTGTGGTTTTATTTCCGCCTCTACATGTGGGTCATCCACTGGGGTGTAGCTCCTGAGGCTGCCCTGGAGGGCTTGGGTTTGCCCCCTGTGAGGGCCAGGTGTGGAGGTAATGCAGCTGCTTGGGTCACAGGAGTTCTGGCAGCACCAGGTACTCAGTGGGGTTGGTGACTAGGGTAGCAGGAAATATAATGCTCTAGAAGGATATAGCAACCAGTATTGGCCAATACACTCCAGTATTCTTGCCTGGAGAACTCCCTCTCTGACAGAGAAGCCTGGAAGGCTACAGTCTACAAGGTCATAAAGAGTTGGACACTACCGAAGCAACCCTGCATGCATAGCACAAGACTTTTTTTTCCCCCTGTGGCAGCTCTGCCCCAGTGAGAGTTGAACATAAAGGTGGCACAGCTGCTTGGCTTGTGGCGACCCTGGCAGTGCCAAATGGGTAGAGACATGGACCACCTCTGCTGCAGGAGTTATGGCCCTAACTGAGTCTTTTTATTGAGCCTCTTGTAGCTGGCAAAAAGAAGACCTCTTTGGCCAGTCTTTCTCCGTAGCTCCACCCATTCAGACACTTAGAGGGCTCCTTTGCCTGGGATCCTTCTTTGTTGTTCAGCACATCGGACACATAGACGGCCCTCCTTGACTGAGGTCCTACTCTGTGGATCGGCACATCAGGCACTTAAAGGGGCACTGTGGGCACCCCACCCATCAGAACAAGACCCAGTTTCCCCCTCAGTCAGTCTCTTCCATCAATGAGCTTCCATAAGCCTCTTATCCTTCTCCATCATAGGGCAGACAGAAGGAAAACCACAATCACAGGAAACTAACCAATCTGATCACATGGACCACAGCCTTGTCTAACACAATGAAACTATGAGCCATGCCATGTAGGGCCATACAAGATGGATGGGTCACAATGGAGAGTTCTGACAAAACATGGTCCACTGGAGAAGGGAATGATAAATCACTTCACTATTCTTGCCTTTAGAAACCCATGAACAGTATGAAAAGGCAAAAAGATAAGATACTGAAAGATGAACTGCCCAGGTCAGTAGGTGCCCAATATGTTACTGGAGATCAGTGGAGGAAAAGTTCCAAAAAGAATGAAGAGATGGAGCCAAAACAAAACCAACACCCACTGTAGATGTAATTGGTGATGGAGGTGAAGTCCAATGCTCTAAAGAACAATACTGCATAGGAACCCGGAATGTTAGGTTCATGAATCAAGGTATATTGGAGGTGGTCAAACAGGAGATAGCTAGAGTGAATATAGACATTTTAGGAATCAGTGAACTAAAATGGACTGGAATGGGTGAATTTAACTTAGATGACCATTATATCTACTACTGTGGGCAAGAATCCCTTAGAAGAAATGGAGTGGCCATAATAGCCAAAAAAGAGTCCAATATGCAGTACTTGAATGCAGTCTCAAAAATGACAGAATGATTTCTGTTCATTTCCAAGGCAAATCATTCAATATCACAGTAATCCAAGTCTATGCCTTGACCAGTAATACTGAAGAAGTTGAAGTTGAACAGTTCTATAAGACCTACAAGACATTCTAGAACTAACACCCAAAAAAGATGTTCCTTTTGATTATAGGAGACTGGAATGCACAGCAGAAAGTCAAGAAATACCTAGAGTAACAGGCAAATTTGGCCTTGGAGTACAGAATGAAGCAGGGCAAAGGCTAATCAAGTTTTGCCAAGAGAACACACTGGTCATAGCAAACGCACTGGTCTTCCAGCAACATAAGAGAAGATGCTACACATGGACATTCACCAGATGGTCAATATCAAAATCAGACTGATTATATTCTTTGCAGCAAAAGATGGAGAAGTTCTATACAGTCAGCAAAAACAAGAGCGGGAACTGACTGTGGCTCAGATCATGAACTCCTTATTGCCAAATTCAGACTTAAATTGAAGAAAGTGGGGAAAATCACTAGACCACTCAAGGATGACCTAAATCACATCTCTTACAATTATACAGTGGAAGTGAGAAATAGATTCAAGGGGTTAGATCTGATAGAGTGCCTGATGAACTATGGACAGAGGTTTGTAACTTTCTATAGGAGGCAGTGATCAAGACCATTCCCAAGAAAAAGAAATGCAAAAGAGCAAAATGGCTGTCTGAGGAGGCCTTACAAATAGCTATGAAAAGAAGAGAAGTGAAAGGCAAAGGAGAAAAGGAAAGATATACCCATTTGAATGCAGAGTTCCTCTCCAGGCCTCCTTGTCCAAGAAGAGATAAGAAAGCCTTCCTCAGTGATCATGCAAAGAAATAGAGGAAAATAATAGAATGGGAAAGACTAGACTTCTTCAAGAAAATTAGAGAAACCAAGGGAATATTTCATGCAAAGATGGGCTCAATGAAGGACAGAAATGGTATGAACCTAACAGAAGCAGAAGATATTAAGAAGAGGTGGCAAGAATACACAGGAAAACTATACAAAAAAGATCTTCATGACAGAAATAATCACGATGGTATGATCAGTCACCTAGAGCCAGACATCCTGGAATGTGAAGTCAGGTGGGCCTTAGGAAGCATCATTATGAACAAAACTAGTGGAGGTGATGGAATTCCAGTTGAACTATTTCAAATCTTAAAAGACAATGCTATGAAAGCACTGCACTAAATATGCCACCAAATTTGGAAAACTCAGCAGTGGCCATGGGACTGGAAAAGTTCAGTTTTCATTCCAGTCCCAAAGAAAGGCAATGCCAAAGAATGCTCAAACTACCGCACAATTGCACTCATCTCACATGCTGGTTAAGTAATGCTCAAAATTCTACAAGCCAGGCTTCAACAGTGAATTGTTGAGCTTCCAGATGTTCAAGCTGGATGTGAAAAAGGCAGAGAAACCAGAGATCAAATTGTCAATATCCATTGGATCATCGAAAAAAGCAAGAAAGTTCCAGAAAAACACCTACTCCTTTATTGACTATGCCAAAGCCTTTGACTGTGTGGATTACAACAAACTATGGAAAATTCTGAAAGAGATGGGAATACCAAACCACCTGAATTGCCTCCTGAGAAATCTGTATGCAGGTCAAGAAGCAATAGTTAGAACTGGACATGGAAAAATAGACTGGTTCAAATTGGGAAAGGAGTACATTAAGGCTGTATATAGTCACCCTGCTTATTTAACTTATATGCAGAGTATATCATGAGAAACGCTAGGCTGGATGAAGCACAAGCTGGAATCAAGATTGCCGGGAGAAATATCAATAACCTCAGATATGCAGATGACACCAACCTTATGGCAGAAAGTGAAAAAGAACTAAAGAACCTTTTGATGAAAGTGAAGGAGAGTGAAAATTTTGGCTTAAAACTCAGCAATCAGAAAACTGAGATCATGGCATCTGACCCCATTATTTCATGGCAAATAAATGAGAAAATAATGGAAATAGTGATAGATTTTATTTTCTTGGGCTCCAAAATCACTGGAGGTGATGAGTGCAGCCGTGCAATTAAAAGACGCTTGCTTCTTGGAAGAAAAGTTATGACCAACTTCAGTTCAGTTCACTTCAGTCATTCAGTTGTGTTCGACTTTTGTGACCCCATGGACTGCAGCACTCCAGGCCTCCTTGTCCATCACCAACTCCCAGAGTTTACTCAAATTCATGTCCATTGAGTTAGCGATGTCATCCAACCATCTCATCCTCTGTTGTCCCCTTTCCCTCCCTCAATATTTCCCAGCATCAGGGTCTTTACAAAAGACCACCTCTTCTTAACATCTTCTGCTTCTGTTAGGTTCATTCCAGCCCCTGCAGCTGGAATCTTGCAGTCCTATAGACTGAGGTCTGGAATCTGGTGGTCGCATAGCCTTGAGAAAATAGGTGCCAGCAGGAAAATAGAATGTCGCTTGGGCAATGTGGTCAGTCTCAAAGGTCACTGTGATTCATTCTTTGTTTTCTAGGTCAACATAATGAGCCATTTTAACAGTGAACCCCCAAATAGGCCCTATCTCTCAGCCTTTTTGATTTAGGATAAGGGCAAAAGGTCGGTCTTCCATAACTGCTTCCTGCAGAACAAGGGCATTGAGGGAGTGAGATAAGAAAAGGCGGAAATTTACGTCAAGGGGATTTGTGTGGGGTCAAAGCTTTTGATAATTTAAGCGAGTTAGAAGTAGCTCATGGATAGTTTGGTTGGTGAAGGTTCGTAAATGGTCCTGAAGATATTTTGAAAAAAGAAGCATTAAACATGAGCCTAACACTAAACAAATGGGACCTAATTAAAATTAAAAGCTTCTGCACAACAAAGGAAACTATAAGCAAGGTGAAAAGGCAGCCTTCAGAATGGGAGAAAATAATAGCCAATGAAGCAATGGACAAACAATTAATCTCAAAAATATACAAGCAACTCCTGCAGCTCCATTCTAGAAAAATAAACAACCCAATTAAAAAGTGGGCCAAAGAACTTAACAGACATTTCTCCAAAGAAGACATAAAAATGGCTAACAAACACATGAAAAGATGCTCAACATCACTCATTATCAGAGAAATGCAAATCAAAACCACAATGAGGTACCACTTTACACCAGTCATAATGGCTGCAATCCAAAAATCTACAAGCAATAAATGCTGGAGAGGATGTGGAGAAAAGGGAACTCTCTTACACTGTTGGTGGGAATGCAAACTAGTACAGCCACTATGGAAAACAGTGTGGAGGTTCCTTAAAAAGCTGCAAATAGACCTGCCATATGACCCAGCAATCCCACTGCTGGGCATATACACCGAGGAAACCAGAATTGAAAGAGCCACGTGCACCCCAATGTTCATCGCTGCAATGTTTACAATAGCCAGGACATGGAAGCAACCTAGATGCCCATCAACTGACGAATGGATAAGAAAGCTGTGGTACATATACACAATGGAATATTACTCAGCATTAAAAAAAAATTCATTTGAAGCAATTCTACTCAGATGGACGAAACTGGAGCCCATTATCCAGAGTGAAGTAAGCCAGAAGCAAAAACAACAATACAGTATATTAACACATATATATGGAATTTAGAAAGACAGTAATGAGAACCCAACATGGGAGACAACAAAAGGAACGCAGATGTATAGAATAGACTTGTGGACTTTGTGGATGAGGGTAAGGGTGGGATGAGATGGGAGAAGGGCA
>ML660602.1:288-11364 GCA_007570785.1 Antilocapra americana | reverse complement strand
GGTACCGGATGCCATGATCTTACTGTTCTAAATGTTGAACTTTAAGCCAACTTTTTCACTCTCCTGTTTCACTTTTATCAAGAGACTTTTTAGTTCTTCTTCACTTTCTGCCATAAGGGTGGTGTCATCTGCATATCTGAGGCTATTGATAAATACATGGTAACTCTAATAATATAGCTATATATATATATAAGAGAATATAACTCAGGAATAACCAGATGGAAGAGATGTACAGGGCAGGGTCTGAGGAAGGGACACGGAACTTCCGTGCCACTCTAGGCAGGCCAGTCACCCAGCACTTCCAACCAGTTCCCCAACTGGAAATATCTCCAAATCCAGTCCTCTGGGGTCTTAATGAAGGCTTACTTTATTAAGAAGGCATGCAGGATGAAATCTTTGTCCTTGGGTGATGAAACTATACCTTCAGGTCATTTCCCCTCCCTGGAGGTCAAGGAGGTAGGACTGAAAGTGGGTGGGTCTCCTGGTAACTAGCCCCTATCCTTAAGTGCTTTCCTAAAGTCGCCAGATTAACATAACGACAACAACAAAAAGCACACATTTATCTTCTCAACATTTAGGAAATTCCAAAGGTCTGGAGAACTATGAGCCAAGAACCATGGACTGAGACCAAATATATTTCTTACTGTAAGTTATGACATCACAATTTCCAGAAGAACCTCAGCCTCATTGCCTTCCCAGTCTCCCTATGCACCACCCAACCAACAGGTCAGGGCAGGAAGGATAAAAAAAGGGCTGCTGATACTTGGAACACAAGGCCATCCCATTACAATGGATGCTTCTTTTACCAAGTGCTTTCTATAAAATGAAAATCTCTGCTGCACTAGAAAGTAACCTTCAGTTGGTCTTTGTTGTAGTATAATCCACTAGAGTCAATTATTAGAGCATCTAGATTCACTCATCCTAAATCTCCCAAAGTCATCAGCAAAAATGATCTCAACTAGATTATGAGAAATTACAAATCTGACTTAAGAAGCTGGAGGGTTTTTTTTTTTATAACCCCTGCAGTTTTTCTGAGTGCCTCTACCTTTTTCATCAGTACCATGAATGTCCCAAACAGACGGAGGACAGTGTTTATCATGGGCAATGCACCTTCTCCTCTGGGAAGCCAAGGCCCATCTCTGTAACATGAAACAGTTCTGAAACTATCACAGTTTCATGGTGGTGAATTGCTGGGAATAGCTGACTTTTGAGGTTTTTATAATGAAAGAAATATTCAGAATTCTGGCTCTACATGGAGCACATTCTCACCTTTGCAGGAGCTTGGTGGTCCTGCTGTGGTCTGAGTGTCCCCTCTGAGGGCATACATGTTGCTGAGCTCTGTCCCTGTGAAGCTGCAGGTAGAGGCGCTCACCCTGAACAAGGCCGCTGGGCCAGGTCCATCCTCTGTCTGAATAGAACATCCACCCCTAGGGCATGGGTGAGAAGCCATGGGAATGACTGAGGGCTTCTGCATCTTTAAAAGTACCCTTAAGCACAATGAGGAAATACCATAGGCCAGAAAATTATACACTAAACTCCTTGGAAGGAAAGTTACAGTCAACCTAGACAGCATATTAAAAAGCAGAAACATTACTTTGTCAGCAAAGGTCCATCTAGTCAAGGCTATGGTTTTTCCAGTAGTCATGTATGGATGTGAAAGTTGGACTATAAAGAAGGCTGAGCACCGAAGAATTGATGCTTTTGAACTGTAGTGTTGGAGAAGACTCTTGAGAGTCCCTTGGACTGTCAGGAGATCCAACCAGTCCATCCTAAAGGAAATCAGTCCTGGGTGTTCACTGGAAGGACTGATGTTGAAGATGAAACTCCAAAACTTTGGCCACCTGATGTGAAGAGCTGACTCATTTGAAAAGACCCTGATGCTGGGAGAGATTGAAGGCAGGAGGAGAAGGGGACGACAGAGCATGATGTGGTTAGATGGCATCACCAACTCAGTGGATATGAATTTGAGTAAACTCTTGGAGTTGGTGATGGACAGGGAGGCCTGGAGTGCTGTGGTTCATGGGGTCGCAAAGAGTCGGACACGACTGAGCAATTGAACTGTACTGAACTGAAATTCCCTAAACCCAGGAAAAAAAGGTAGTTCATACTCTGAAGAGCATGTTTCATTTTTAATTGTTTTTAAAAAAAAACCCTCTACAGAGAAAGCAATAATCTTTGCTATATAATATTTATGGTTAAATCTTTTGGGCTTTCCAGGTAGCTCAGTGGTAAAGAATCCACCTGCCAGTGTAGGGGACGCAAGGGCTACAGGAGATGTGGGTTTGATCCCTGCATTGTGAAGATCACCTGGAGGAGGAAATGGCAACCCCCTCCAGTATTCTTGTCTGGAGAATTCCATGAACAGAGAAGCCTGGCAGCTACAGTCCATGGGGTCACAGAGAGTCAGGTGCACCTGAGCATGAATTAAAAAAAAAAAAAGAAACTCCCTAAACTCAACAAACAGAGATAGTTTATACTCAGAAGAGCATGTTTCATTTTAATTCTTTAATAAAACCCTATATGGAGTAAGTTATAAGCTTTGTTATACAATATTTATGGTTAAATCTTTCATTTAGTTATATAAGGCAAACATTTTACAAAAGTCAAAACTGATTACAGTATCAGTTTTCTAAACTGACTGTTTAGTTTGTAAAGCCTAAACTGTCATGAAACTGGTGCTTTTTTTTTTTTGGTGGTGCTTATTAATGGATGTGCTTGAGAAGACTGGGGATTGGGAGGTTGCCAGGGGGTGTCACACAATCTGGTGAGTAAATCCATTATACCTGTGAGCACTAGCAACTAAACAGACTGAAGCCCTTTTGCTCAAAAGAACATTCTGCCTAATAATAATTAAAATATATAAATCCGCTTTCTAGTGTTTGAGATTTGACCAAAAAAATAATAATAATGAAGATAAAATATTTTAAACCTAAGGTGGGCATGCTATAATAACACTCAAAGCTGATGCTTGGGCGATGGTGGGAGAGGGAAAAATATCTTTGAAAAAGTACTAGTCTCAAGTGGCCAGGCCCTATTCAAGAAGAAGTTGTACACTGAAACAAAGGCTTAACTATATCTAAGTCTTAAGAAATCCCAGAAGAAGGTATTATTCATGTAAAATAACCCTAAAGGCAACTGCTTTAGATAAGAATTATAATATGATCAGTAAATTAATAGCAAATATCAAACATTAGAATATTAAAATTCAACATCAGTGATGCTGGTTCATCAAAAGTAAAGGGAACAATATTATACAAACGACTACTGCCAAAATATTATATAGTAATCTTCATTCTACTGGTGTAACAGTTTCCAGTTCCATGTCCCTCCAAGTCCCATTAGAAAGAAACAAAGTGCTACCTCTCAAAAAAAAAATACTGTTTCCCAGATAATGAGTCTGCTGTCTGAACTTCCAAAAAGCATGAGTTATTATATCTTATACCACAATAAAAGGCACAAACCTTGATGAGAAAGGCTCTATCCCAGAAGTATTTTCTGAAGAGTTTAATATCTGCCTCCAGCAAATGTTCAGCTGTGTGGTTAAGCGTCAGGGTCAGGGTTTCTGATGAGTGAATATACCGCAGAGACGCATCTTCGCTGAGCTGCACGCAGGAGAAACCTGGGGAACGCCTGCCCTGGAAGCTGAAACACCACAAATCAAAACCCACAATCCCAGTGCCCCTCATCGGCCCTGATATTATTATAAACCCACTGGCCGAACAATCGCTTCCTACTGAAGATAGGTATATAAGACCATATAAACACATCCTAATAAAGCCATCTTTGTTTTCCCAGCTAGAGAAGTCATCAATTGAAAAGCTGTTCACATATATTATATACTTAAAAGAGTTACATAATTAACGCAATGGTACTGACTTGTAAACATAGCGCTTTACCTCAATATTTCATTATCCTTTTAATCTGAAAAGATGCCCCTGGCCTTAATGGCACCATATGTAGTAGAACAAATTGGCTGGCAGCTGATGGCTTATTAGGTGATTACAGTGGAAAACAGATATGATCTCTAGGGAGCATGGTGAGGTTTGGATGTTACAAACAAGCGAGATATTCATAACACACTGGTCCACTGCTGTAAATCATTTCCTCATGCAAATGAAAACATGTGTAAATTTGATCATGTTGATTTCTTGAAATCAGTCATAGACAAAGGAACAAAATCCTCAAACTAAATTCTGAGTATCAGCTTATTTTCTGCTGTATCACGAACAACTGCACATTCATTATTATTAGCCCTATGCAGGCGTCTCGGTTAGTGCCACGGTATCCTGGATGGTCTACAGGTTGATAACGAGGGGCCAGGAGGGAGATGCTGGTGCTCCCAGGTAACAGCCCACCTCGGCATGTTGCCACAGCCCACAGGTGCTCCCAGATTCTTCAGTTCCCAGAACTGGCTCTATGCATGTCTCCTCTTCTTCCATTACATCACTTTGTTAATGAACATTTGCATATCTGCAAAATTACAGTATAGTTCTAACCACATAAATGCTGTCTCCATCGCATGGAATGATAGATCCATTAAGAACACTCATACTCAGATTTGGGGCATCTCCCCACACTCTTGACATAATTACTGGCAGGGACTTTAGAATCTTCTAGAAAACAACTCCCCATGCTAACAGCAAGCCACTGAAGTGAATAATCCAGCCTAAGCAATAAGAGTCTTGTAATCAATTTAGAAAGTGGAAGCTCCATCACATAATCAGAATTTAGCTTACAGTCTACTTCTAATCCCATCATGAATGAACTTATTAGATGAGTGAACATCTAATTTTAATTTTATTGACAAATAGCTGATTTACAATGTTGTGTTGGTTTCAGGTATATAGCAAAGTGATCCAGTTATACATGTATTCCTTATTTTTTAGATTCTTTTCTCTATGGGTTATCACAGAATCACTGGTCATCTATCATATATAATAGTACGCGTAAGTTCACCCCAAGCTCTCCCTCACCACAACGTTTCCCCTTTGATAGCCATAAATTTGTTTTCAGTATCTGTAAATCTGTTTCTGCTTTATAAATAAGTTCATTTGTGTCATTTTAAGTTCGATTCCACATACGGATGATACGATCTTTGTCTTTGTCTGATTTACTTCACTTAGGATGACAAACTCTAGGTCCATCCACGTTGTGGCAATAGGCATCATTTCTTTCTCATGTTAGAGTAATATTCCATTGTGTGTGTGTGTACACACACTCACACACACACACACACACACACACACACACACACACACACGTATGTATATACCCCTACGTCCTTTGCCCATTCCTCCATCAGTGGATATTTACGTTGTCTCCGTGTCCTGGCTACTGTGAACAGTGCTGCTATGAACACTCAGGTGCATATCTCTTTAGCTTGTTTTTCTCTGGCTATATGCCCAGGAATAGAATTGCTAGATCATACGCTAACTCTATTTTTAGTTTTTTAAGGATCCTCCACACTGGTCCCCATAGCAGTTGTACCAATTTACATTCCCACCAACAGTGTAGGAAGGTTCCTTTCTCCCCACACCCTATCCAACATTTATTGTTTGTGGACATTTGATAATAGCCATTCTGACCAGTATGAAGTGATACCTCACTGTACATTTTATTTGCATTTCTCTGATAATTACTGATGTTGAGCATCTTTTCATGTGCTTTTTGGACATCTGTAGGTTTTCTTTGGAGAAATGTCTATTTAAATCTTCGGCCCTTTTTTTGATCAGGTTGTTTGCTTTTATTGACATAGAGGATGTATAAACTTTTAAAATATATATCATCTTCTGTTGTTGGACACAATAGAAAGATACACAGCTACCAAACATTAAGAAGTGACGCACCAGGTCCTGAACTATCCAAGGAAGTGGTCCTGCCTTGCCCTTTTCAGGTGAAGAAAGTACAGTCATGGTAGAGCGAAGACAAGGCCAATTCCATTAGGATGGGCTCTTTTCTTAGCTGGTGTTCATTTGACCAAGTGAGGACAAAAATAGAAAGTTGTGACTTCAACATCTACTAGGGTGGCATACAATCATAAATTAATTACAATGAGTTCCATGGGCCAAATAAAAAGAACTAGCCCATGAAGACAAACCATGCAATAACACTGATAATATTTAATATTTATGTATCACTTTGTAATGTTCATTGCTGCTTCCCATTTATTACCACATGCTAAGTCGAGGAAATCATTGTATAGGATTCCTCTAATCATAAGTAAATATTAATAATAATGACCAATCTGAACCATTCTAAGTAACAAACATTGAAAGTGCTGGTATCATGCTCAACATAGAGAACTTTATATCTGACAAATTATTTCATTTCCATTATTTCTAGATCTACTAACCAGCCCATTGGCTACATAGTATCTTAGGGTTTGTTATTTGCTGATTCAACAAAAACTTACTGTCTTTCAATGAATGTATATGCTGAACACAGCAGGTAAAATAGAAATAAGTTTCAGTCCCAAATGATTTAAAATGGAGATATATATGAAGTAAATGATGATTACATATAAAGTCATAAATTATGATATATATTATAAATTAATGATAATTATAGTGACGAGTAACACTTTAATCATAATCATAAAAGATCAGAACATAGAAGGCCTCTCTGAAGAAGTGACATTTAAACTAACGAGAGATATATCAGGATTAGGCTAGTGTTTCCCAACACATTTTTTCTTACTGTTGCCATCTCCCCCACCATGGAGCCTTTAAGACTTTTCCTGACTCCCTCTCCCCCATGAAATGTGAATACCAAATATAACTCTACATCTGTTTATATATGATATGTATATCTATACTTTACACATGGAAACTAATGGTAAACTATAAATCAATGTTAGCTTGTGGCTCGGTTATCTTTAATTTTTCCATAATGCTTGGAAGACTGTATAGAAATAGATCAAGAGAGAATCTATCAAGCAGCCAAACTCACTTTGTGATGTCTTCAACCAGCTTGGCATGTCCACCATGTAAAGCTAAGTCTAACGGTGTGGCACCCTCCTCGTTGGGCAAAGTCAGGGCCTGGGCTCCCCCAGGGAGACACAGGAGGAGCTGGGAAAGCTTAGCAAGGCCCCATCTCACAGCCAGGTGCAGAAGAGACTCTCGACGCAGAGAGACTGGAAAGAAAACACACACGACATTATTAACAGCTCCACCATTGAAAAAGTTTATCTCACATCTTTTCTCCAGGAGATTGTCAGAGTAAGAACAGTAACAGTCAGCATGGAAGGGCTGTCAGGAATGATCAAAAACATCTGACCCAAACACCTCGTTTTGCAGATGTGGAAAGGTCAGTGACTTGCGCCAGGTCAGGCAGGCACTGGAGCCCGCCTTGCTCATTCCTGGTACAATGCTGTTCTACCCACCACAGTGCACGTTCATATCACCTTTCACTCATGTTCAGTGAAGTCAGCTGGGGAAAACAAGTGCTAGGAGAGCACCATCTTTCAGAAACAGACATCATCAATTTCCTAAGGTGTTCTCCAAGGAGATGCTGCTGTCCTAGCAGGACAGGCTAATAGGGGCCATGAGTGTCAGGGAGCCTTCATTTCCACCTTTTGTCCTCAGAGGGGCTCCTCCAGACTCAGCAGCTGAGGCAGAAATGGAATCTAAGTCCCTGGCCTCTTGCAGACTTCACAGAGGTACTTTTACCTATCTATTAGATTCTTGGGATTATTTCAGTGTTGCCAAAGCTACATATACCTCTGTGTGTGTGTGTGTGTGTGTGTGTGTACTCAGCTGTGCTCAGTCATGTCCGACTCTTTGTGACCCCATGGACTGTAGCCCACAGCTCCTTTTGCCCACCAGTACTTTCTTTAAAAAGCTTGACTGTGCCTCTTCATGTGCCGCTTGACATGGGGTCCTTGCCTGGCCAATGCCTGGGTTTTCACTCTTGGTGTTTGCCAGCGTGTCTTATGGCTGTCTCCTGACTGTGTCCTCTTATAGGCTGAGGGGATCCTGGAAGTTTTTATTGCTAACACCTAGCATAGTATACGGGCTTCTAAGGTAGCTCAGTTCAGTTCAATCGCTCAGTCGTGTCTGACTCTTTGCAACGCCATGGACTGCAGTGCACCAGGCTTCCCTGTCCATCACCAACTCCCAGAGTTTACTCAAACTCATGTCCATCGAGTCAGTGATGCCATCCAACCATCTCATCCTCTGTCATTCCCTTCTCCTCACACCTTCAATCTTTCCTGGCATCAGGGTCTTTTCTAATGAGTTCAGCTCTTTGCATCAGGTGGCCAAAGTATTGGAGTTTCAGCTTCAACATCCGTCCTTCCAATGAATATTCAGGACTGATTTCTTTCAGGATGAACTGGTTGGATCTCCTTACTGCCTAAGGGACTCTCAAGAGTCTTCTCCAACACTACAGTTCAAAAGCATCAATTCTTCAGCACTCAGCTTTCTTTATAGTCCAACTCTCACATCCATACATGACTACTGTAAAAACAATAGCCTTGACTAGACAGACTTTTGTTGGCAAAGTAATGTTTCTGCTTTTTAATATGCTGTCTAGGTTGGTCATAGCTTTTCTTCCAAGGAGCAAGTGTCTTTTAATTTCATGGCTGCAATCACCATCTATAGTGATTTTGGAGCTCCAAAAAATAAAGTCTCTCCCTGTTTCCACTGTTTCCCCCTCTATTTGCCATGAAGTGATGGGACTGGATGCCATGGTCTTAGTTTTCTGAATGTTGAGCTTTAAGCCAACTTTTTCACTTTCCTCTTTCACTTTCATCAAGAGGTTCTTTAGTTCTTTGCTTTCTGCCATAAGGGCAGTAATGCTTTTAAGTAATGCTCAAAATTCTCCAAGCCAGGTTTCAACAATACATAAACTGTGAATGTCCTGTTATTCAAGCTGGTTTTAGAAAAGGCAGACAAACCAAAGATCAAATTGCCAACATCCTTTGGATCATCGAAAAAGCAAGTGAGGTCCAGAGAAACATCTATTTCTGCTTTATTGACTTTGCCAAAGCCTTTGACTGTGAGGATCACCATAAACTGTGGAAAAGATGGGAATACCAGACCACCTGACCTGCCTCTTGAGAAATCTGTATGCAGGTCAGAAACCAACAGTTAGAACAGGATATGGAACAACAGACTGGTTTCAAATAGAGAAAGCAATACATCAAGGCTATATTGTCACCCTGCTGATTTAACTTATATGCAGAGTACATCCTGAGAAATGCTGGGCTGCATGAAGCATGAGCTGGAATCAAGATTGCTGGGAGAAATATCAATAACCTCAGATATGCAAATGACACCACCCTTATGGCAGAAAGAACTTAAGAGCCTCCAAGGTGGCTCAGTGGTTAAAAAAAAAAAAATCCTCCTGCACTCCAGGAGACCGGGTTTCAATCCCTGGACCAGGAAGATCACATGTAGAAGTAAATGACAATCCACTCCAATATTCTTGCCTGAAAAATCTCAAGGACAGAAAAGCCTGCTGAAGTCATTCAGTATTTATTGAGTTGAATGACAAGTGACTGTTAAAAATCTCAATCATTTGTGTATGTTTAATTCATCTAATTTGTATAGAGTTTGTACACCGTATTTCTACTATGACTTAGTAGGTGGAACACAGCTGGCCCATGATACACATTACGCTGGAAACATGTAAAAGAATATACTTGCTTATATTTAGAAAAGCTAAGTCTATGAACTTCAAAGACATCAAGACACACCTTTAAACAAATGCAGTCTTAACAACTGAACATGAAAACACTAACATTCGAGATCTGTTGGAATAAGTATGCAGTAAGGATATGAGGTGCACATACCCTCCAGTTAAGCAATATTACTGACTGTTTGTAATCTGAAAGAGATCCAGAGGTTGCTGCCTCACCCTGGGGTGGAAAGCCCCAGAGGAGAGGACCTTATCTGTCTTTAAGTCTAGCACAGTGCCTGGCGAGTCATATGCTCTATAAATATTTGCTTGTTGAATGAATAAGTGACTAACGGCTCTTTCCCTGATGAGTACCCATGATAGTCAGCTTTCAACACACAGCTACACATGCTCTTTGAAGCATCTATCATTCTTATTTCTTCCTCTGATATCAATACCTCTTGACTAAAATCTATGAACCCAAACTACATACTCCCACACAGCTGGGACACTGAACACAAAGTCTACCGATTTCTCCACCCAGCTTACTGTCTACATTGACATGATTTTGCTATTCCATTGTCTTCATGAGCATAACTTCACTAGTCCTGGAAGACTCCAGCCGAGGCAAAGACTGAATACTCATCATATGACCTTCCTTCAAGGCATATCAGTGCTTTATTAGAAAGCATTGACAGTTTAAGCCCTAAAACCAATATTTAACCACTATACCCTGATCTTGATCTAATCCTAACCAAACTCCCTTCCCTGCCACCCCCCTGCCATCACTCCTCCTCTGCATTTGAAAACCCTCATTAAAACAAACTTCCAGTTCTCAATCAATTCCACCCATGTCTTCCCTCTTCAAGATGATGCTAAGGCCCACCGGAGGAGGGGTTCTCTCCACCGGGCCCTGAACCCGGCCTGGCCTTACCAGCAGGCTGTGCTGTTAGAGCCAGCGTCCAACAAGGCTCTGACTTGAAGCAACCAGAAGGGAATATTCCATTTGCACATGGGTGCAAAAGAAAATGGTTTAGCTTCCACTTTTAATTGGTTTACACTATTTCTACATGTAGATCAATGAGCATAAGGCCTTATTTCAAATTTGCAACTGTCACAGACTTCACTGTACGCGTGCTCCACCTTCCATCCGTGTGACACAGCACAGACCCTCCCTCCCACTCCAAGTAAAGCGACATCTGAAACACCTGAGAACAGACCAAACAGTGCACCCCCATCAGACAAGCCTGATGCACTTGCTATCTTTCAAAGGCTATCGAAGAACTTATCTTCATTTTATCCTTTAACTTATTGACTTTTAAACCCACTTAATTAGAAAGTAAGGTTTTTTAACTCTTAACTGATTCCCAACAAGGCACGTTTCGTAACATTCACATTTTTTCCTTCTTAAATAATAATCAGGAAGACACTTGCTAGAATCAGGTGACAACACACACA
>SRVM01004370.1:0-12062 GCA_007570785.1 Antilocapra americana | reverse complement strand
TACTTTTCTCTTTCCGCTTTTGTTTTCTATGCTTTTGGTGTCACATACAGAAAATCATTTCTAAGGCCAATGCTTACAACTTCTTCAGTACGTTTTCCTCTAGTAGTTTTATAATTTCAGATCTGACATTTAAATCTTGAATCAACCTTGAGTTTAGTTTTGCATATGGTATAAGGTGAGGGTCCAGTTTCATTCTTTTGCATTCAGATGTCTAGTCGCCCACTGCGATTAATTAAAGAGATGGCAAGGTGACATTGAATCGTGATCATCTCAAGGCAGAAATGGCTGGCAAGCCTGTAGGAAAGGCACTGGGGTGAGGGACCTGGCCAGGAGCATGTAAAGTCTGGGGAGTCCCACTTGATTCCCGCTGATATGTAGATGTGGTCCTGGGCAGATGGGTTCTGTCTCTTAGCACATAGACTTGCTCTTGAGCTCTTCCAAGCAGGAGAAGCCTCTGGGCCATCAGGATTGTGCTCTTCTCATGAGTCCATGGGCACTGCTTTGGCTTTTGCATTCGGTGTCATGCAAATGGGTGGTCTTAATACAAAGACATAGAGTTCCTCTTGACGACTGATAAAAGAAGCTTCTCATTTAAGTTCCTCTGACTTCTGATCCACTCTCTACTTTATGGTTTTCACTCTATTTTCCAGCAGATTCTCAGACATACTTGGCAGAAGAGAGTGCTTTTCTCCCTTGCAGTCTTAGATAATTCTACTTCTAATAATATTTTATATCACCACACTGTTGATTTTTAATGTGTTGACCTCTCTGCCTTGTTTTTCTGATAAGACACATACTCAAAAAACTATCATAAAAGCTGCAAGTAATAAACAGCAAGTGATTAGAGAACGTGAAGAAATTAATACTCAAGAGAATGATTATGAACGTTTCTTAGGGAGGTGCCTGCTAGGTTGGCCTCAGATGGTTGCTGGTTTCTGAGTCACCGAAGATAGGATAGACACAGGCATGGAGGAAAGCAGAAGGTCTTAGGCAAATCATTGTATTAGTCAGTTGAGCCTGGTATGGACACAGCCAGAGAGGTCAGTTGGAAACTATTCATAGGGAACCTGCATAATTGGAAGTGTAAAGAGTTTTTACTACTCTTTGTAAGTGCTAATGAGCCACCCTCGGCACTCACCCATAAAGCCAAGACAGCTTTTGCAATAGGACTTGCCATGTCTGAGTCACGACAAACCGTCCTTTTCCAGGAGAGCCACAGGCATCTGATGTTGATTTACTGTTGTTGATCTACTTGGATTTACCCTTTCTCAACTCACGACTTATTATTTACATTTTTCTCTTTTAACCCCAAAGGTCTCTGGATCCTTTTTAAACTCTATGTATCCTCACTTCTCTCGGCAAGGCGGCAGTATACCCATAGATATTTCAATACATACCAGCGCGGAAACAAGGGCCTCTGCCATTCCCTTTTAGTGCACCTCAGGGCTTCCCTGATAGCGCAGTTGGGAAAGATTCTGCCTGCATTGCTGGAGACATCAGTTCAATTCCTGGGTCGCGAAGTCCTGCTTGAGAAGGGATAGGCTAGCCACCCCGTAGTCTTTGGCTTCCCTTGTGGCTCAAATGGTGAGGAATCCATCTACCATGTGGGAGACCTGGGTTTGATCCCTGGATTGGGAAGATCCCCTGAAGAAGGGAAAGGCTGCCCACTCCAGTATTCTGGCCTGGAAAATTCCATGGACCGTGTGGTCTATGAGGTCACCAAGAGTTGGACATGACTTAGCAACTCTCCCTGTCAGCTCTTCAGGCCTAGCAATCTGTTACCTTTCCCGAACAGCAAGTATTTCAGTAAGTCCTACAGCAGGGCATTAAAGTGTGGTAGTGGTAAATGTTGATAATATACACAGATCTGGGGTCACAGTACCAACCTATATGTAGACATAGGCTCTCTCTGTACACATCATCCTGGTAGCTGCTTTAGCTGGTTAATCTTTGGCAAGAACGGCACGCTAGTTCTCCCATTTCCTTTGAAAGGACAGCAAACCCAGGGTGTCCTTCACTCTTACTGATTTTCAATCACATTCAGGACTTTGAATCATCAACGGGGTCTCCTGGGAGTTAAAGGGCCAGAAAGATTTAACCAGGGAGCTGCAGCCTGGATAAAAGATACCATATCATTGCCTGAAATTCTGAACTCAACTCTTTTGATGCTGATGGTGAAACTCTGTGTTTTAGTTGTTTCTTAAACGTTTTCTGAAGACACACGGGATTCCTCTGGAAGAGACTCTGCCTTATATATTTCCATATTTGGTTGACTACTCCTTGACCCTTTTTAAACATTTCAAAAGGAAAGTTAACACCAAATTAAATATTCCATACTCTTCCTTTTTTTTTCTGTTACTCAAAATCAGAATTTATATGAAACCACCACCGAATTTTTGGCATTTATTGTACACAGTCACCAACACTCCATTTTATGCAGTTTGTGGGCCTGGGTTCACAGGGTGTGGGCTGGGACAGCAAGGCTCCTTTACTTCAGCTCTTTGATGGCAATCTTCCCCTTGTCCGTTTATGGCCCATCTCCAGGAGGCAGCAGGGAAAGCTGGAGGTTTCCCTTTAAATAGTTACTAGAGAAGACTTGGAGAATATGACAGCAGACTGCTGACTGCAGGTCTGAGGTCTGGGGCAGTTGTAAGAGGACGAGGATAGACTCCACAGACGGGTCTCAGCGGCTGGTTTGAGATGCTGGCAGTTGCTACTAAACTAGCCTAAGAACAAAATATTTTCCAAAGCCAAGTGGAAACATTTTTCTGGAGAAATCTGGGGTCTCGTTCAGACACACTAGAGTTGTGAAAATTTTCTCCAGCACTTCTGAGGAGGGTCTGGAGGCCCTGAGGGACCAACTTCCCCTCCTCTCCAGTCCTCAAAGCTGGATACCACGGTGTTGGCACAAGCTTACAACAGATGGTTCTGAGAACCAGGAGGTGCCAGAGGAGGCTTCTTGGGATAGGCAGCCAGTCCAAGGTGGAGGTCCCAGCAGCCTCGAGCCCTCTTGCCTAAACCATCCAGTCTCTGGGCCAGGCTGACCTCTCTTCAGAGAGGATAGCAGCAGGTCAGAAGCCATGATTTCATGCAAATAACCTCAAGAACAGAAGCTCCCAGTTTCAGGGTGTGTGCTTCATAGATTCAACTGGCATGTAGATGCATGAGCTTCCTTCCCAAGCATGAAGTGGGCACTGTATGGTCTTCATGAGAATACGATAGCTACCCAGCCAACCATTCACTATTCCCAAGCTCAGGTCGGGCAGAGGGGGAAACATGGTGTCATCTCAGTTACTCAGGAACTGCCCTTTTAGATGAACAGTTTCCCCAAAGCAGTCATCTAGGCTCTTGAACCAAAGTCACATTCAGGAACAACTATGTAAGAGCACAAGGCAGTTCGCTGTTCTTCCTCAACTTTGCCCAGTCTTGTCCTGGTAGGAACCAGAACACAAGTACCGTCTGGCACCCTGCGTGGAGGACAGGCCAGCAGAGGGATGCTGCTGTCAGCCACAGACGTGAGCACGCCCACAGGCCACCAGGAAGTCCGTACGGTCTCTACAGGGACCAGGGGCCACCACCCTGGACCTTCAGTGCTCTTCAGTGGCGTCTCTGGTGTGCCCCTGGGACCTGTTGGTTCTGAGACTGGTCTTTGAAAGCTGCTCAAGTATGTCACTCTATTCATGTTCACCTCCTGACAGCAGGGACTTTAAAAACTGTACTACATAGTGATATGCATTAGACCAAAGGCAGATCTTAATTAGTAGAAGAGGGCGCCCCTCTCCAAAATGTTGGCTCCAAGGGTAACTTTCAAGTATTAACACTAGAGGACAAGGTGAAGTTCACAAAACAGAGAAGTAAAGTCTCCTTAACTTCTGCCAGCAAAATCAAGTGTCAGCAGAATTTCAAAGGCTACTCTAAAACCCAAGTCATTCCCAAAATATTTAAAATAAAATCAGTCAAATCACTTCTTCAGACAGAAAGTTAATCGGAATTTCAAAGAAAAGTGATTCTATTCTGAGACACCTTCCCGGCCCACCCTTCTTGCACCTGCCACAGTATGAAACTGTAGCACACTGAGTAAATGTCAAATGAAACAAAGGCACATAATCTCTATTCTCAATTAAAAAGCAAACTGAGTTGGTTACCTCCTCAAAAAAAAAAAAAAGGCGCATTTGTGGCTGTTGACTGTTCAGTGGCCTCTTTACAGACAAAAGGTTCCTTCTGCCTGCACTGAAGAGTCAATACAGAGACAGTCTTTAAACTGGCTGATCACTGGAAACAGGAGAATCATGGAATGTGTACTGGAGAGGACACCAGCTATTCTGTCCAGCTTTACCTTAGCTGTACCATCAGCAGGTCCAGGAAGGCTATGTGATATACTCAAGGCTACCCACTGGTTGGTCTGCTAATTCTTACTTCTTTTAAGAGTAACTATGATGAAATTACCTCTCCCAGTCATTTGTTACCTCTACAGGGTTTGTGTCCCTTTGACGTGTTAGGCCAAGTGTTGGAGTTCAAGTTGGTGTGGGTCATTGTGAAATTCTATGACATTAAGTACAGCCACAAAGGGTCAGGGGAGTGAGAGCTCTGTTTCCATTGACACATGTAGCTTACCGCACTGCCATTCATGATTCTAGCTATTTTCCTCAAATATCCAAATTTTCCATGACCGTCATCTGGGGTTTGGATAATAGCACCTAGAAACAGAGCCTAAAACTTCGGCCTGTTCCTTTTATAAATAAATAAATAGTTAAATGCAGTCTGGAGGCCAACATCTTGCTCCCCTGACAAGTCTTCCCAGGAACACAGGCAGGCTCCTTCCATCCCCAGACTTATGTAAACATGGGCATTGGCACAGTTAAGTGTAAGAGTAGCAGCTTCTGACTCCAGACTGGGGTGAGTGTGGGTTTCAGTTTCTCTGATTAGGGGCTGAAGACCACTTACTTTGTATTTAAGAGGTTAATGGGCTGGACCTCAACCGGAAAGCAGGGAGGTTTCAGGAAGGTCCTTGCCAGGATCTCTAGATTCCTCCTCAAGCTTCCTATCTCCATGGCTCGGTTAGAAAGCCACCATCTAAATCACTTCTCTTTATATGGGATGGCCCAGAGACGCAGGGATTGCACAAGGCCACGAGCCAGCTGGGGTTGAAGGATAAGGCAGGACAGGGAGTCTGAGCTCATGGCTTACGGCCCAGAACCTGCCCACACGAGAGGGTGCAAAATCACCAGGAGGGATTGGTCTAGGGTTAGGGTGTACTTTGGACACCTAAACCAGTTCTCACCCCCTGGGGCCAGCAGGGTGGGGAGAACTGAGCCTGCTGAGTAGCTCGCTGTACAGGTCAGAGGATGAGGCTGCTTTCTCTGGTGCAAGCGGGATCCACTTGCTGCTCAGAATGAGTGAGACACTGTCCTCTCTCACCCTTGGCCTCAACTGCCTCCCTGCTTCAGCCTCATGGCTAGCTCACCAGGAGGGCTTCTGTGTGGTTCCTGGCCTCACCCAGGCCCTGCTCTTGAGGGTGAGGAGGGGAGAAGGGAAGTGATGCTGTGTGGCCCGTACCCCAGGCCCAGGCTGGAGATGAAGAAGCAGGAGGAGTGGGACTGGGGTCCCCAGGGCTGGCTGGTGAGCAGCTGGGGGCCAGCCTAGGAGAGAAGCTCTAGGAGCAGTTTCCAGATGTGCACGGTGCCAGGATTTTCAAAGCTGGTTCCTGAAGGGGCAATGCTCGCTGCCAAGAGGAAAACTTCCCGCTGGCTATCAAGAGGCTGCAGGCCCAGCTCCTGTTGCAGCTCCACCATACTCATGGCTTCGCTCAGGTCCTGCTTGTTGGCCACCACCACAACAGGCAGGTCAGGGTCCTTGTCCAGCAGCTTGTGCAGTTTCTGTCGGGCCCATGGCAGCCACAGTCGGTCAGCCGAGTCCACCATGAACACCAGCACGTCCACTTCATTCACAAATTCCTTCCAGTAGAAGGGCAGATTCTGGCTGCCGCCGATATCCAACAGGTCAACCTCGAAGCCCCTCATGGGCAGCCGCACAGAGTTGAAGCCCAAGGAGGGGATGTGGCCTTCCAGCGGTGGTTTTCCCGCCAGCACGCGCAGGAATGTGCTTTTCCCAGAGCCGTCCAGGCCCAGCATCAACACCTCCCGCTGTTACAGCTCCTCCAGCGTTGGCTCCACGTCTTCCTCGTCCTCGGGGTCCCACTTGTCCCACTGTGTAAGGCCCGCAGGCTCAGCACCCAGTGAGGCCTTGCCTCCGTCCCAGCGCTGCTCCCGACCGCTGCCGAGGTAGGTCTTCCAGAGGATGAAGAGCACCGAGCTGAGCACAGACGCCGCGCCACCCAATGCCAGCACCAAGGGGCTCAGTGGCCATGGCGCCATCGGAGCAGGCGAGGGGCTTGAGTGCCGGCTGCACAGGCCGAGCCACCCGGCCTGTCAAAGATGGCCCCGCTGCCAAACTCTTACTTTTAAACCACGAAAACTTGTAGAATTTGGGACTAACAAAAGACTTTACTGGTATTGGGGAAGAATGTTTTATTACTGTAGTTATTTAGAAATGCTAGGGGATGGTGATAAATGCAAGCCAACTTTTACTCAGTCTTGTATTAGCACTTGTATCAGAAGGCTCTGTCCTGACTTCTCTGGCTGTCCAGTGGTTAGGACTCTGTGCTCTCACTAGAAGGGGAGCCGGTTCAATCCCTGGCCAGGGAACTAAGATCCCAGAACCTGCATGGTGCCCCCTACCCACCCCAAATTACCTGTGTGTGCTGATCCTCTTTGTCCTCTGCACCAGGATTGGGCCACCACCACTGCCCTGCCCTTGGGAACACACTGCCCCCACCACTTTCTTAGCATAACAGTGGCCTAACTGCTATTTGGTCAGTTACCTCCAAACATTACTTTAAACCTTGGGAGGGATAGTTGTGGGTTTTAGTTGTATCGGCAGTCTGTGCCTCCCGAGCACTCAGAAAGCACCAGGTGGTGATTTCTGCCTGCCTCTCTCAGGGCAAGTATGACATTCACTATCTCCATGTGAAACCCTCTTCCCATCTGGGTCTGGCAATCGAGACCCTAATGTCATTCCACACCCCAAACAAAGGCAGTAACACCACACCACCACTCCTTGCCGCTGAGACCAATTGTTAAGCAGGGTTGTCCATCTTCAGGGCAGACTCCTGACCCAGTCCGGACCTCTACTCTCTGGCTAACTGGGGACCTGAAGGTCTGTTCGTCAACCTCTTGGGACCCTATATCCCTCCCTTTTCAGGTGCCCACCTCTTCTCTTCCTTCCTTCCTTCCCTTCCCATCAGAAAATTCACAAACACACACACACAAATATCATCTTTTCACCTGTCGGTGTTTATTTTCATTGCAGCCATCAGTTGACTATGTTACTGTGAGAGTCAGTCTTTTCCTGGTTGGCCATTTCGAAGCAAGCGGACCTCTGGAGACACAATTCTAAACTGGCCTTCTCTACTCAGTTACTGGCTGCCCACATTGTATTTCTCCAGGGTCTCTTTCTCCTGGGGCGGTGGAGCTTATCTTCTCTTTCGATTCTGCCTCCTTCTTCGACTCTGCCTCATACGTTGGTACATTTTCTTGCTTTGTGTCAATTTCCTACATGCACAGGAACAGGAAAAAGTGTTTGGTTTTCTGGTTCTTTTCACCTTCTCTGGCCGAGTGGCATATTTCCGGATTTTCTTTCTCAAGGTTCCTTGTAGAGGTCTTCTGACCTTCATCGTCATCTTTCGTGCCTGGAAAGACAAGGAAAGGGCATTAGTTTTGAGGAAAGGGTGTAAAAACTGAGTTGGAAGGGAGATTTCATGAAAAAGGGAAGTGGGCTGAGGAGGGCTTTTGTGCCAGGCAAGGGCAGCATAGAGGCTTTAGGCAACAAAGTCAATGAGGTACATGGGGAGCTTAGCTGGAGTCATCTTACCTTCACCCCGCCTCTCTTCCTCTGATGACAAAGGGTCCGATGACCAAGGGGTTTCTTTCTTCCTTTCACTGCTGAAGCAAGCCGCTTTGAAACTCTTCTTGGCTGCTGTGGCTTCCTGGTTACCTTAGTCATGTTGATGCCAAGAAGTGGCCTAACCCAGAATCTCTGCCTCTGACCTCCCTATAGATACCCTTTCAGGACAAAGAGGAGCCACACCCTTCAATGTGATTGGTCAGCTAGGCACTCCCCCAAGCCAATGGTGGCTCTGGGGCCTCAGACATCACAATGTACCATTGGGCCAATCAACATGGCCTAGTGGATGCTGAAGGAGGCATCTTTCCCACTGCTGACAAGCTCTGCGTAGCTGATTCTGGGGAGGGGTGATTCAGGGGCATGGGGTTTCTTCTCATGACCTTCACACTTTCCTTCAGTGCCCTTTATTCTTTGACTTAGATGTCCCCCTTCAACACTCCTGCCTCCTCCATCCCTGTAGCAACCTCTGCCAAACACTTTGCATCCCATTTCAGCACTTCTGATGCCTCGAGTCACTTCATGTCTAGACCACCCTCTTCCTGTTGGGGGTTCTTGAGGGCCTTAAGGAACTTAAGAGCAAGCACTTAAGGTGGAACAAAGGAGTGAAGAACAGGTTGGATGTGTTTTCTACTCCAATGAGCTTCAGAGACCCCAAGGCTTGGTGAATCCTCAGTCTGTTGCCCCAAGGTCAATACACAATCTCCATAAGATTATGCATCAGAGCAAAGATAGTGTTAAATGTCTCCTCCACTAATATTGTTGGGGACACTTCAACTCTCATACTGAGTAGGGGAATTCAACTTGCTCCATCTACCAGAAATACATACCTGATTAAAAAAACAAACAAAGAAACAAACAAAAAAAAAAACTAGGGCGACAAGAGGCAAGAGACAGATTACCACTGCACCACTGATTCTTGACTGAATCCCTTCCCCAGTGGTCCCTCATTGGCAGTTACCATCAGGTAGGACCCACTGTGCAGCTGACCAATAGCTGAGCAGGACAAGTACCAGTAGGTACCTCATTGGTAGTTGACAGCTTGTGGGCGGGGCCAAGGGATTCACTGACCAGTGGCTGAGCAAGACCTGTTGCTTAGTAACAGGATGTAGAGTAATAAGGCACAGCGATGGCTACCTGCTAAGGGCTGTGCCCATGCTGCTCTGTTAAGTAAGTATACTTTGGGTCCAGTGTGCTGGGATCTTTTTGACGGACTCCTTTCCAACCTCAGGTTTTGATTTCACATGCTTGTTTATTTTTTGGACAGCATTCTTTTCATTGCATGCCCAGGCATGCCTGTTAACAGTGCTTATCTGTATGCCCCTTCATCAGCTGCCACTTGATCACAGCCACTGCGTATATTATAGCTAATATTTCAAACCCAAGAAGAACGTGAAGGCCGGCCCATCTTGAGAACTACTTTGACAAACCTTGACATCAAAGGGATTCTTATTCTTTTCACCATGTAACAGGGGGGGGATGAAGACAGCCCTTTGCAGTTAGCCATCAGTGTGCTTGGTTTCAACCCGCCCTGTTCCTAGGCAACAGGTGTTGCTCAGGCTTGCTTGGTGCCACAGATGGCCCCATTCATAAGCAGCCGATTGTCAATGAGTGGCCATTAGTTGTCCTGCTCAGCTATTGACTGGCACCACAGTGAGCCCTGCCCCAAGTTACTGTCAGTGAAGGACCTTTGGGGAAGTGACTAAGTCAAGGGTGGTGTGGTGGTCATCAGGTGGAGTGTGAGAAAAGAGGCAGATTCAGGCCTTCTTCTGGAGGGCCAGGAGCCTGTGTGTTTGTAGTAGGTCCTTGCTGTTTATCTATTTTATATATAGTGGTGTCTATATGTTAATCCCCTACTCCTGATTTATCCCTCCCCGCACCCAACCTCCCCTTTGGACGTGGCTTCTATGTAGAGTGTGTTTTTGATGTTCTTTGGCGAAGTCAGGTTTTAGTTTGATGTAGCCCTACTTTTCTCTTTCCGCTTTTGTTTTCTATGCTTTTGGTGTCACATACAGAAAATCATTTCTAAGGCCAATGCTTACAACTTCTTCAGTACGTTTTCCTCTAGTAGTTTTATAATTTCAGATCTGACATTTAAATCTTGAATCAACCTTGAGTTTAGTTTTGCATATGGTATAAGGTGAGGGTCCAGTTTCATTCTTTTGCATTCAGATGTCTAGTCGCCCACTGCGATTAATTAAAGAGATGGCAAGGTGACATTGAATCGTGATCATCTCAAGGCAGAAATGGCTGGCAAGCCTGTAGGAAAGGCACTGGGGTGAGGGACCTGGCCAGGAGCATGTAAAGTCTGGGGAGTCCCACTTGATTCCCGCTGATATGTAGATGTGGTCCTGGGCAGATGGGTTCTGTCTCTTAGCACATAGACTTGCTCTTGAGCTCTTCCAAGCAGGAGAAGCCTCTGGGCCATCAGGATTGTGCTCTTCTCATGAGTCCATGGGCACTGCTTTGGCTTTTGCATTCGGTGTCATGCAAATGGGTGGTCTTAATACAAAGACATAGAGTTCCTCTTGACGACTGATAAAAGAAGCTTCTCATTTAAGTTCCTCTGACTTCTGATCCACTCTCTACTTTATGGTTTTCACTCTATTTTCCAGCAGATTCTCAGACATACTTGGCAGAAGAGAGTGCTTTTCTCCCTTGCAGTCTTAGATAATTCTACTTCTAATAATATTTTATATCACCACACTGTTGATTTTTAATGTGTTGACCTCTCTGCCTTGTTTTTCTGATAAGACACATACTCAAAAAACTATCATAAAAGCTGCAAGTAATAAACAGCAAGTGATTAGAGAACGTGAAGAAATTAATACTCAAGAGAATGATTATGAACGTTTCTTAGGGAGGTGCCTGCTAGGTTGGCCTCAGATGGTTGCTGGTTTCTGAGTCACCGAAGATAGGATAGACACAGGCATGGAGGAAAGCAGAAGGTCTTAGGCAAATCATTGTATTAGTCAGTTGAGCCTGGTATGGACACAGCCAGAGAGGTCAGTTGGAAACTATTCATAGGGAACCTGCATAATTGGAAGTGTAAAGAGTTTTTACTACTCTTTGTAAGTGCTAATGAGCCACCCTCGGCACTCACCCATAAAGCCAAGACAGCTTTTGCAATAGGACTTGCCATGTCTGAGTCACGACAAACCGTCCTTTTCCAGGAGAGCCACAGGCATCTGATGTTGATTTACTGTTGTTGATCTACTTGGATTTACCCTTTCTCAACTCACGACTTATTATTTACATTTTTCTCTTTTAACCCCAAAGGTCTCTGGATCCTTTTTAAACTCTATGTATCCTCACTTCTCTCGGCAAGGCGGCAGTATACCCATAGATATTTCAATACATACCAGCGCGGAAACAAGGGCCTCTGCCATTCCCTTTTAGTGCACCTCAGGGCTTCCCTGATAGCGCAGTTGGGAAAGATTCTGCCTGCATTGCTGGAGACATCAGTTCAATTCCTGGGTCGCGAAGTCCTGCTTGAGAAGGGATAGGCTAGCCACCCCGTAGTCTTTGGCTTCCCTTGTGGCTCAAATGGTGAGGAATCCATCTACCATGTGGGAGACCTGGGTTTGATCCCTGGATTGGGAAGATCCCCTGAAGAAGGGAAAGGCTGCCCACTCCAGTATTCTGGCCTGGAAAATTCCATGGACCGTGTGGTCTATGAGGTCACCAAGAGTTGGACATGACTTAGCAACTCTCCCTGTCAGCTCTTCAGGCCTAGCAATCTGTTACCTTTCCCGAACAGCAAGTATTTCAGTAAGTCCTACAGCAGGGCATTAAAGTGTGGTAGTGGTAAATGTTGATAATATACACAGATCTGGGGTCACAGTACCAACCTATATGTAGACATAGGCTCTCTCTGTACACATCATCCTGGTAGCTGCTTTAGCTGGTTAATCTTTGGCAAGAACGGCACGCTAGTTCTCCCATTTCCTTTGAAAGGACAGCAAACCCAGGGTGTCCTTCACTCTTACTGATTTTCAATCACATTCAGGACTTTGAATCATCAACGGGGTCTCCTGGGAGTTAAAGGGCCAGAAAGATTTAACCAGGGAGC
Source organism: Antilocapra americana (assembly GCA_007570785.1). Taxonomy (NCBI): domain Eukaryota; kingdom Metazoa; phylum Chordata; class Mammalia; order Artiodactyla; family Antilocapridae; genus Antilocapra; species Antilocapra americana. Next base: position 31 of record SRVM01004370.1, on the reverse strand, counting down.
TGCAGCCTGGATAAAAGATACCATATCATTG
>SRVM01004368.1:0-16176 GCA_007570785.1 Antilocapra americana | reverse complement strand
CACAAGGAAGGAAACTGTAAGCAAGGTGAAAAGACAGCCTTCAGAATAGGAGAAAATAATAGCAAATGAAGCAACTGACAAAGAACGAATCTTAAAACTTTACAAGCAACTCCTGTAGCTCAATTCCAGAGAAATAAACGACCCAATGAAAAAATGGGCCAAAGAACTAAACAGACATTTCTCCAAAGAAGACATACAGATGGCGAACAAACACATGAAAAGATGCTCATCATCACTCATTATCAGAAAATGCAAATCAAAACCACAATGCGATACCATCTCATGCCGGTCAGAATGGCTGTTATCCAAAAGTCTACAAACAATAAATGCTGCAGAGGGAGAGGGGAAAAGGGAATTCGCTTATACTGTTGTTGGGAATGCAATCCACTACAGCCGACAGGTCATGAAAGACACTTAGATGTCTGTCTGCAGACGAATGACTAAGAAGGCTGTGGAACACACACACAGTGGAATATTACTCAGACCTTAATTAGGACACATTTGAGTCAGTCCTAATGAGGTACCTGAAACTAGAGCCTATTATGCAGAGTGAAGTAAGTCAGAAAGAAAAACACCAATACAGTGTAGTAATGCATAGTTATGGAATTTAGAAAGACGGCAGCAATGACTCTATATACGAGACAGCAAATGAGACACAGAGGTATAGAACAGTCTTTCGGCCTGTGTGGGAGAAGGCAAGGGTGGGATGCTTTGAGATAATAGCATTGAAACATGTATATTATCATATGTGAAACGGATCGCCAGTCCAGTTCCGATCCATGCGATGGGGTGCTCAGAGCTGTTGCCCTGGGATGACCTTGAGGGATGGAATGTGAAGGCTGGTGGGAGGGGATTCACTGGGAACAGATGTAAACCCATGGCTGATTCATGTCAATGTACAACAAAAGCCACTACAATATCGTAAAGTAATTTGTCTCCAATTAAAATAAATTTAAAAAATGCAAGCTAATTTTTGTAAAAGCTTGCCTCTAGAGACCCATGTATTCTTAAGACTCACAGGCTTCCAGAAATGATGCTGGAGATGGCAAAGTGGGTGCAGAAATATAAACACTATCTGAGGCTGCATTTTCCTGAGCTTTGGTGTATTTTGCTTCTAGTGTCACCTTTGATTTGTCTTTGAAGGATCTAATACAAGGGCTTGAAGTTACCAGCTGGGTGTAATTTGAAGAATGCTCTCATTCTTGAAATGAGATGCTCCTGGAAGAGTGAAACCCTATTTCCCTAGCCTTGGGTTTGGACATGTTTGAGGTACAATTTACCAGCCAACCTCCCTGTAAAAACAGGCTGTAGCTTTCCTCGCCACAACTTGCATGAAATCAGACCCAGACTGGTTTCATCATTTTTCATGTCCTGCTTCCCCTCAGACCTCATTGGTTTCTCTGGGAGATTTTGTTTTTTTTTTTAATTTTGGCTGCACTAGGTCTTCATTGCTGCTCAAGAATTCCCTATTTGCAGTGAAGAGAAACTGCTCTATACTTTCAGACCACTGGCTTTTCAGTCCTGTGCTTCTTTTGATGCAGATCACAGACTCTAGGGTACTCAGGCTCAGCAGTTGTGGCCCACTAGAGTAGTTTCCTTGGGGCATTTGCGATCTTCCCAAACCAAAACTCAAATGCATATTTTAAGAACTAGATTAAAAAGGAAAACCCTCTGGAAAAAAATTGGAAATAAATCACTTTTGCACGAAACTTGGCACCGTGGATGGCCTCTCTATGACGAGATGCATATAGGATTGTCCCCTAGTGCAGGCAAACTCCTAGATCAGGACTGATTTAGGTTCCCCCCCGAAGCTTTCCTACATCATCCTGAAGCTGTTCATGCCATGTGGCTACGTACATGTGTTTGTACTTCCTGAAACCCACACTAGACCACATCTTCCAGAGGGCAGGGCTCTTACTTGGCTCACTTGTTAATATCCGTCAGTAGATCTTGTCTCATTATACCAGACTCTAACGTCACAGCAACGCTAACACAGAGATCAATTATTAGATTATGAGTGGTAGGTTAGAGGTTCAACTCCTGTAATCAAAGCCTAAATAACATCGTCTTAAATACAAAACCATTTCAACTCTCTTTCATATAATGTTAGTTCAGGTCTCTCCACAGAGATGGGGACCCACTTCGTTCTTGTCACATCTTCTACCTGTGCTAGTTACCTCTGGTCGAACACGGAAGCTACAGCTCCTGCCATTATATCTGCATTCCCCCTAGAGGGACAGAAAAGAATATTTCCATTTGGAAGTGACATATAACCTCTCCTCAAATTCCAGTGACTCAAGTATATTCTATGGTCATGGCAAACCTGGGGGTGGTGGGTACCCAGAAGGGCAGGAGAATGTGATCCTACTACAGAACATTCATGATGAGTAACAAGGGCCACCAGCCTTCATTTGTGTTCCTATAATTCATTCTACTTTGGTTCTCCCCACACAGCTCCCAGCTTGGTTTGGCCTACAGATACACATATGAGTGAGGTTATAACAGGACATGGCCCAGGCTGTTCAAATATGGAGAAAACAAGGAAGGAATGATAATAAGAAAGTATAATACTTCAAAATCTATAGGAAAGCTTGCTTATAATCATAATTTTGCATTTATACAATTTAGGTATACCTGTGGTTGATGAATCAATTTATAAAATAAAAAAAATAAGAGAACTGTAGAATAGAAATATATTCACAAAGCCCAACAAATTAATAAAGCTATACCATATTAATCACCTGGTAGCATCAGGATTAAGTTTGGATACACACTGCAAGAAACTAAAACAGGTATAACTTTAGCAAGATAAACTTGATTTTTCTCTCCCACTGAAACAAAGCTGGAGGTGGGCCAGCCAGGGCTTGGGTGGCATCCATCTCAAGGGTTACATGATTGTCAAATACAATTGCAAGAATTCCAGCTATCACCACTAAAATCCAGGCAGCAGTTAGGAAGAAGGTGAGAAAAGGAAGAGTCTCACCTCTCAGCTTAATTAGCTCCTTGAAAGCAGTCTTCCAAGTAATCCCTCTTGCTGTTTCTGCTTGCATCTCCAAGTCACCAGTCATGACTAAGAGCAGAAGTGGGTAGGAAATGCAGTCCTGTAGTGACTGGGCTCATGGCTATACAGCAAACTGTTTTCAGTGTTGAAAGAGAAGCAGAGAATAGATCACTTTGTAGGGAGCCAGCAGGGTGTGCCTTAAAGAACAAGCCTTTGCTGAAAGGATTAGGCTGAAGGGCTGTCACATTGTGGGAGCCAGGAGGAAGGAGCAGGAATGACAAAGAGCTAGATGGGTCTGGATTGTGCTCCAGATGAAGGAGACCCACTGGTCAGTAGCTTAGTCTAAGGACTGAAGTGAGGATTAAACATACCGCATGACCCAATTTGGCTTGAAACCTGCATTTCTAACTCAGGTCCCAAATCTCTCCCAGTTCTTCAGCTTGTCTTTGTTCCCTCACATTCTTGCCTGCCTGTCTCACCTTTCTTATTTCTGTTCACACCACTTCTGCATCCAGTCCACCAGCATTACAAGATCCAGCATTGAGGAGTTAGCAACACTCTCTAGAAGTGGGTAGAAACACAATGACTCTTTCTACTCCAATATTAGTTTCTCTTGATCAAGTTGTTTTGAAGGACAGTGATGGCTAGATTTATGGAGATATCATGTTTCCTCTGCAATTCCAACCAAGAATGTGACTTCCTTGGACCTGGAGAGGATGTGGTCACTTTTGTATCCACAGGTATTAGCAGAACAGTAAGTCCCCAGTATATAAACAAGTTACATTTCTAAAGGATGTTCTAAAAAAAAAAATAATTTCTTCATTAGTCCAGCAAAATTACTTCAGTAGCCAACTGAGGCAATGTCTATATTTTACTGTTGTTTAATAGCTTTATGACACATTTCACACAAATAATACCTAAAAACAAACACAAACAATAGAAGAAATATCTTTAATCTTGCAGTACCTGGATAGGGCATGGCGACGCTCTCCAGTATTCTTGTCTGGAGAATCCCCAGGGCAAGAGAAGCCTGGCAGGATACAGTCCATATGTTGCCAAAGGTGGACAAAGCTGAGCAATGAAGCACATTTAAAAATAGAATAGTAGTACCATCTACATCACCGCTGCGTTTACGCTTCCTTTCAGGCAGCGTAGTCTTGGAATAAAAATGGCACACTACAGTACTCTATACAGTACAGTAAAGTAAACAAAAGCACACCCACTTGTCTGCAATGTGCCCCTGACAATGTCTGTCAGATCTGTGAACCAGCAGATGTGATTTCACATTCAAATACACTTTTACTTCTTTGAAAGTTTTCAACTTGAAGATTTGTATGTAACAGACTTGTTACACATGTTTTCAGTGAATGTATGTAGTGACTGAAGAAGAGAGGAGAGTAAGGGGCTGCCTGTTCTTTTCCTTTTTGTATGTTTTATGGCCACTTTGAATAGGAATTCCATTGAACAAAATTGAGGCTTGGTTTATGGGTACATCTCTGCAAGTGAGAGAGGACCAGGATCCCAGTGAGAGTCAGTTCCTAGGCAGATTGATAAGGAGTCTTGGGGTCCCCAAGGAGAGATGGGTCTGGAATTGTCAAGGAGGAGGTAAGGACAAACTGATTTTTCTCTCTATATCCCTTAGGATTATATAACAATAATATATCCTACTTGAGGATAGTCTGGATAAAAGCCTCCTGGCTAATTCTGTTACCTTAAAATATAAATTATGGGAGTGGGTCTGGTGCAATCTTTACTACCACTTAACATTCTTTTGATTCACTGTAATAACTAATTTGAGAGCATATAACTCCAGTGCTAATGCTAGCATGGGAGTACTCTTTCTGCCCCCTTCTGATGCCTATGTCAGAAGCTTTTTCTATTTCCTTTGTATTTTAATAAAAGTTTATTAGACAAAAGGTCTGAGTGATCAAGCCTTGTGTCTGGCCCCATATTGAATTTTTCTCTTCTGGAGGCCAAGATTCCCAGCGCCTTTGTTGTGGGTTTCGTCAACAACCTTTCTTCTTGGGGGCTCATCTTAGATTATTCAGGACAAGGTAAGGATGCTTGGAGCTCTAGTTCTTTGTTCTCCTAGCGAACACATTTTCTGCTGCACTTTACTAACTCTACGGTGTGCTAGTGTGAATGAGCGAAACGCCCTGTGCGAAGCAAGTAAGGAGCCCTGATCTGCGGTTCCACGGTGACCTCATACCGCTTATGGCAGGAACCTGTCGGGGGTTTATATCGACCTGCCAATGCCAAGAGGCAGCCAACGTCTTCTTCGGCGACTGACCAGAAATGGGCAAAGTGTATAGACCAAACTCTCCTCTCTCGGTCAAAAGTTTTAGTCTCTTTGACCATTTCGTAACTCCTTGAGAATTAGAAGCACTAACCTATCTGTTGGATCAAAGACTTTCAAGGAACTTGTGATCTATGCTGTTACTGTGTACTATGGGTCCCAAACTTCGACTGGTAGTTAGGAAGCGCCTAGCCTTCGTAGGATCGAAAGTTCGGACTCTAGATGGAGCTCTAGCTCCAAGAGCATCTCTGAGGTTAAAGGTTATGCACACTGGAACAACAAAGTTTTTTGTTTTTTTGTTTTGTTTTGTTTTGTTTTTTCCTTTGCTAGCACTGGCTCTTAGTGGACCAGAGGAAGCTTATACTGCTGCGGTGACGCCTGGCAGGAACATACTCAGGGTCATGCACAAGCACTCAGGTGAGGAAAATTTCCCCCATTAAACTTAGCTTGGGAGGTATTCCTGAAGGTTACTCTGATTGCACCCCGGGTGGCATCAGAGGCAAGCACGGATTTAATTGTAAAGAGCTGGACGTCAGTCAAGGATGCCATGAGGTCTACCCCTGGAAAACCTCCATGCCATCTCCGTTGTAGAAGGGAGAGGGACAGACTAAGTCCACCAGGAAGGAAAAGCTTTGGTGTAAAGTCTGTCTACACCCCCATCTAGAACAGGGAGGGATGCCTCCGGAAGAAAGAAGGTGCTGGTTGCTTTTTTCTTCTTCTCTGTTACAGATTGGAGCTAACAATTCCAACCTCACTCATTTGAAATTTATCTTGAAAAGCTGGGATAGATTTGATCCCCAGGGCTTAAGGAAGACACACCTAGTCTTCCTAAGTGACCTTAAAAGATAGATTTCTCATTCAGTGGGCTTCAGATATTCACCATAGCTATTAAAACAAGGGTTTGGAACAAACCAGTCTTTAGATACTCTGTTACAACTGGCTCAGACAGTTTATTAATGTAGGGAATATGAGGAAAAGAAAGAAAGGCAGAAAAAGCAAAGGAAAAGGTGGAAGCCTTCCGAAAGGCTATGAAAACCATTCCTAAACAGTCTGAGAAAAATACCCAGAGGGACCCAGGTGAAAAAAACAAACAAACAAACAAACAAACAAACAAAAAAAAACGGGCTTGCTATTACTGGGGAAAGGAGGGGCATCTCAAGCAGGATTGGGCTCAGGCAGCCAAGCCACCCCCAGCTCCATGTCCAGTTTGCAAAGGACCACACTGGAGGAGAGTCTGTCCCAAGAAGCGTAAGTTTCAGGGGTCAGACTCTTAAGACAATCAGAACTGAAGGTGCCCGAGGGTCCCCACACAAGCTCCCATCCTAATTACAAACCTCAGGAACCCCAGGTACTAATAGCTATGGGAGGAAAATCTATCAATTTCCTTTTAGATCCCTGGGCAACTTACTTTGTGCTTACTGAAGCCCCTGGCCCACTTTCTTCCTGATCTGTTTCTGTAATGGGACTGTCTGGACAAACCAAAATGTTTTACTTCAGTGTGGCTGTCAGTTGTGACTGGGATTCGGTGCTATTTTCACAGGAGTTTCTGATTATGCCTGAATTGTACTCACCCCTTTTAGGGAGGGATATATTGGGTGAGATCCATGCCTCTGTTTCATGAATATGGAGCGCTCCATTTCTCTCCCTTTAAATGAGCAAAATGTAAATCCTAGAGTACAGGATGATGGAAAATCTGTGGGTCGAGCACGAAATGCTATTCCTGTAGTTATCAACCTCAAAGACCCACACTTATTTCCACAAAAGAAGCACTATCTACTGAAACCTGAGGTTAAGTAAGGGGTAAAACCCATCACTGAGAATTTAAAGGAGCACGGACTATTAATTCCCTTTAACAGTCTATGCAACATTCCTATTTTGGCTATAAAGAAATCAAATGGTAAAGGGAGACTACTTCAAGATTCACAAATAATAAATGAGGCTGTAGTTCCTTTACACCCCATGGTGCTTAATTCTTATACTCTATTGTCTGAAATTCCTGAAAGAGTCAAATATTTCTCAGTAATTGATTTGAAAGATGCCTTCTATTCAGTGCCTTTGGTGGAGGAGAGTCAGTTTCTGTTTGTCTTTGAAGACCCTATGTGGCCAGCTTCTCAGTTAACCTGGACAGTTTTGCCCCAGGGATTTTGTGACAGTCCTCACTTATTTGGACAAAGTTTGTCATGGGATCTATAAAACTTTAATAGCTCTGAAGCAGTGGTGTCACAATACGTAACTGATATTTTACTGTGTGCTGGGAGTGAGGAAATGTGTTCACGAGCCTCAGAAGATTTCTTAAACTCTCTGGCAGGCTGTGGTTACCAGGCATCAAGAGAAAAGGCTCAGCTTTGTCAACAGTCTGTTAGATATCTGGATCTAATCATACCAGAATGGACTAGGGCCCTAGGCCCCGAGAGAATTAAACCTACACTAAACTATCCCCTACCTGTGACTTTAAGACAACTGAGAGGATTTTTAGGAATCACAGACTACTGTCACATTTGGATTCCGGATTATGGGAAACTTGCCCAGCCTTTATATAAACTTATAGCTGAAACTCCGCAGGCCCAAACCGACAAACTGGTTTGGTCTCCAGATGCTCAAAAGGCTTTAAGCTTCTTCAGACTGCTCACCTGCAAGCTCCTGCACTGAGCTTGCCCACAGGGTCAGAATTTAATTTGTTTGTCACTGAAAGAAAAGGTATGGCCTTTGGAGTTCTGACACAACCCCGAGGGCCTCAACCTATTGCTTATCTTGTTAAGTCCAAACTCTGGGTCCCAAGCCCCCGAAGAGACCAAGTCCACACAGCAATGCAAAAGCATAAAGGGGTTTATTGCTAGCCGGGCTATGGCGCAAGTCTCATCCACACAGTGGAATCCGACAAGAGCCCCGCGTTCCAGATCACAGTTGCTTTTATACAGGCAGTTCTTTGTTACAGCATTGGTATAGCTGGCAGTCAATGTTTGGTCAGTTTAAACTGCGCATCTGCCCTGGATGGTCTATCTCTTGGCGCGTGGGGGACTTTCCTGGCTTGTGGGGGGAGGTATGAGGTGAGGGTGGAGGAGGTCGCTGGAACTAGGGCAGGGTGTATATCACAGCAGCCTGTCATGGAGTAAGGTATGGGGAGGTGTGAGGATGTGGGAGGTCTCCGCAGCTAGGGCCTGTTGTATCTCCCAGCAGCCTGTGAAGGAAGCTGTTTTGTTTACACACCACAATCTAAGCAGGGAATTAGATGTAATTGCACGTGGGTGGGCCCACTGCCTAAGAGTACTTCAGGCAGTGGCTTTATTATAATTAATGGACGAAATCTTCCTGTATTGACTTCTCATGATGTGAGTGGAATCTTAAATTCCAAAGTCAACATTTGGATGACAGGCAGTAGGCTACTTAAATATCAGTCGTTGTTGTTTGAAGGACAAGGAACTAAACTTACAGTTTGTGGAAATTTAAATCCTGCCACTTTCCTTCCTGAGAAGGAAAATGAAACACCGGGTCAGCATTGTCCTGAATTCCTAACTTAAAAGTATGCAGCTTGGGAAGATCTAATGGATACCCCATTAGACAATCCCCACATGCAGATATTTACAGATGGCAGCTCTTTTGTTCCCCATAGAAAGCTCAAAGCAGGTTATGGCCTGGTGACTGCTGAACAGGTTTTAGTAGCAAAATCTCTCCCCCAGGGATCCAGTGCTCAGTTAGCAGAGCTTGTGGCTCTGACCCGAGCTCTAGAATTAAGCAAACGACAGCGGGTATATAAATACACAGATTCTAAGTATGCTTATTTGACTTTACCTGCTCTTGCTGCAATAAGGAAAGAAAGACAGTTTAAAACAGCAACAGGAGAACCTATTAAGCATTTCACAGAGATTGGGAGACGTTTAACTGCTATATATTGTCCTAAAGAAGTAGCTGCTATGCATTTCAAAGGACACAACAGGGATGGGAGTAAAGTAGCCTAAGGGAATCAGTTGGCTGACTGTCAAGCCAGAAAGGTGGCATTTCAGGAAGGCCCTTCACTGCAGACACCTTTGGTCTGGACAGGTCGTGTGGGACAGGAAAAACCACAGTATACTGAGGAAAAATTAGAAAGATATGAGAAAAGAGGAGCAAAGAATCCTGATAAAGGATGGTTACAGACTGAGGATGGTCGGTTAATAACTCTTGAAAGTGCTCAATGGAAAATTCTTAAGGGTTTACACCAAAGTTTTCATTTGGGTGCAGAAAGTACTTACAGATGGCTTCTCATTTGTTTGAAGGTAAAAATGTAAAGAAAACTTTAAAGAACATTATCCAGAGGTGTGAGGTTTGTCAGAAAAATAACCCAAAGACTGAAAAGCTAGCAAAACCTGAATTACAACCGAGTGGAAAACATCCTGGAAACGACTGGGAAATTGATTTTATTCATATGCCAAAAGCTAGTGGATACTCTTGCTTAAAAGTTTGGGTAGATACTTTTACTGGATGGATTGAGGCTTTCCCGGGTCAGAGTGAACAGGCTAAAGAGGTTATAAAGATTTTAATCCACGAAATTATCCCCAGGATTGGGCTGCCTCGGAGCCTTCAGAGTGACAAGGGCTCTGCCTTTGAAGCTGCTGTACCTCAGGGGGTGTCTAAAGCTCTAGGAGTAGAAGATCACTTCCACTGTTCCTGGAGACCCTAACCTCAGGAAGGGTTGAAAAAGCTAATGAGATTATCAAAAGACATCTGCCCAAGTTGACTCAAGCGACCCACGTCCGTTGGCTTAACGTCTTACCCATCCCTTCAATGAGGGCTGGGACTGCCCCATAAAAGGAGGGGCTGTCCCCCGTTGAATGTATCTATGGAAGGCCTTTCTTACACACAGACATTGCTATTGACCCTGAAGCCTGAGAATTAACTACATAACTCAGCTCTCAGTTTTTCAACAGGCATTAACAGAACTCCAAGAGATGACTCCTGAGCCAGCCCCTGAGTCAAGTAAGCCTCTGTTTGAGCCGGGAACCGAGGGCCTCATAAAAACTCTCGGGTCTGGGGGCTCATCCCTCGAGCCTCTCTGGGAAGGCCCTTAGCAGGTTATCCTTTCTTCTCCCACAGCTGTCAAGGTGCCAGGAATTGACTCATGGGTACATCACACTCGAGTTAAGATGTGGCACTCTGACTAGAACTAAGTGACTTCATTTTGTCTTTGCTTTCGATGCTCTGACTTTGTCCTTTTCAGATGGGCCTGATAATCTAAGTGAGCCCACTTCTGCTGACTCCAAAAATTCTGAGTCTGCTGTTTGATCCTCAAGACAATGCCTTCCTGCCCCGGGCTCACTCCTATGCTGCATTCTACAACTGGTCTAACTGCTGGGTTTGTGGAGCACTCCCCTCTTCATCAGTGTAAGGCTTCCCTTGGTGGACATCTCCACTTCAAGGAAAAGACTTTCTCCAAGTCTGCATTTACCTTCCACAATCGCACGTGATGCCTCTTCTTAAACTGATGATATCTAACAACTCTAAGGTGGACTGGTGCAACAATTTGTACTTTAACTATGGACATAACCTGACTTTAATTTTGATTATACATTGTCTCATTTAAAGACTATTCCACTACACATAAGGCAAACAGATCTAAATCTAATGGTTTCTACCTGATGTTTATCAAATATGGGATAAGGTTATATATATGACTAACTCCTAAAAAAGGACGTCTAATATCTACTATCTAATATCCTACATGCGGGGAACAAACAGAGCCATCCTCAAAAGGTAGCCAACGACTTAATTACAATGATTGGAAACAATTGGGATTTTTTCCTCAGGAAATGTACAATAAAATCATCCCCGTGTTTTCCAACCCCAGTTCAGGTCCTCCCTTTGTCTGGCCACTCACTAATTGGGACTGGATATGTCAGTCATGTTGGCTTGCTCCAAATGGGACCTGTTGGATATGTGGCTCTTACTTATGGGCATGGCTTCCCCCTGGTTGGATGGGGAGATGCACCCTAGGTCTAGCCTTTACTCACGACTTTATATTTTCAGAGCTTCCAGAAGAGCCTGCTAACTTGCCCTAGCTTAAAACTCGGTGGTCAAGGTCTATATTCCACTGGTATGATTATTTGGCTGCAGTGTTTTTTCCTTCTTTAGGAACTATGGATGTTGTGCTACAAATGGATGCTTTGACTAATTGTACTCAACAAGCAATCCAAGATTCTCAAAAAGCTATTTCAGCTCTTAATACTGAATAAGCACAAATTAGAAAGGAGTTTTACCAAACAGATTGGCTTTAGATATTCTGGCAGCTGCGCAAGGAGGAACTTGTGACATTATCCTTACTCAATGCTGTACATATATACCTGATGTGAGCACTAATGTTACTCATTTTACTAAACACATGAACAAAATGATTTGGGCTGTGGATACTCAAGAAGCCTCAATTGCCTCACTTTGGGAGACATTAACAAGTACCCCATGGTGGAAAACTATCTTAATTACAATAATTCTGATTGTTTTATTTCTGCTGTTTGCTCCCTGCATCTGAATCTGTGTAACTGGATTTGTTTCTGGTCGCACGAAAGCCTTGAAGTTCCAAATGGTTGTTCAAGCTCCTATGAGTGCTTGAGGCTCCTCCAGCTATTACGTGGGGCCCCTGGATCAGAGACCCTCATATGAGGGTTAGGAGAATATGTTGCCTCATCAATCTAGGGACGACACCCCTTGTCAGCATGGAAACAGTTATGAAATGCAAACAATGCCTTTTTTCCCTAGGCAAGATAATTCTCCTAAAAGAAAATGGGAGAATGAGAGAGTCATCTGCTCGGCAGGTTGACAAGAAGAAGTCTAGGGGTGCCCAAGGAGAGATGGGTCAGGAAATCTCAAGGGGGAAGAAAGGACAAACTTATTTTTCTCTCTACATTCCTAAGGATTGTATAACAATAATGTATCCCGCTTGGGGAGGTCTGGAAAAAGCCTCCTGACTAATCCTGTTATCTTCAAATGTAAATTATGGGAGTGGGTCTGGTGAGGCCTTTACAACCTCCAGACATTCTTCTGATTCAGTGTACTAACTAATTTGAGAATGCATAACTCCAATGTTAAGGCTAGCAAGGGGGTATTCTTCCTATTCCCTTCTGATGCCTATGTCAGAAGCTTTCTCTATCTCTTTTATACTTTAATAAAACTTTATTATACAAAAGCTGTGAGCAATCAAGCCTCATCCCTGACCCCAGACTGAATTCTTCTCTTCTGGAAGCCAAGATTCCTGGCATCTTTGTTGTGATTTTGTCCACAACCTTTCACTTTCTTCCTTATCAAATTCATAAGCAACTCCAATTGCCTTTTCCTCCAACTTGTTTCCTCTTCCTTCCATTACACTTCCTATTAAGTCACCCCAACTTCCCCCCCAACTTTGAAAAACTCACTTGTCTTGAGCACAGGAGCAAGGGTGCATTCTAATAAAACATTATTTATAAAAGCCAGTGGTGATGCCATGCAGGGCCCTGGGGTATAGTTATCCTGGGTTAGATTATCTCTCAGGATACATTTTTATCAAGTATTCTATAATGCTCATGGAAATGAAAGCACCTTCCAGATAATTTGGAGAAAGGGATTGTCCATCTCAGACTTACTTGCTCAAGTGAAAGGCAAAAACAGGCTAAGAAATGGCACCTCGATTCTTCAGGTTGTCCAAGATGGTGATAGCTCCAGTGAAGGATAGGGTGGGATAGTTCAATCCCAAGACACCATCAAAAGCTATACCTCCAAACCCATATTCTGCCATGCTTAGTCCAAATGGCTGGTCAGTACTTGCAAGGTCCCCAATCTGTGGGAAAGAAGAGTGTTAACATTTAACAGAGAGGTGACCTGTGGCTAGGAATGGACTGAGGTGCATTGCCATTAGATCCCAGAGAAAAATTGAGGATGGGCTGTCTTCAGTGGGCCTCAGATGGTTAGACCGAATTCCCTGGGAGGGGAATGTGGGTTCCATTTGTGAGAGGCTACGAATGTTAAAACATCTGACCTTCTGAAAACACCACCTAAGTGAGTCAAGTTGGCCTCATAGCTTCTGGACTGGTGGAGCAACCAAGAGTCAGGCCAGGACCCATTGTTGCCCCCGGGTGGACAAAATGAGTCAGGAGGAGGTAGCCTTCTCTTTGGCATCTCTATGAGCTAATCACAGAAATGGACTGCATTCTCTGTAATGTTCTGTGGATTCTGCATCTGTCCAGGAAGACAGAAGTCGAAAATCCCATCTTTCTTGCAGGTTTCTATAAAATTACTACCTGGGGAATTCACTGTTGGGGATATGTGTTTATTTGTGTGTGTATGAGAGAGAGAGGGGTGAACTACTCAAGTAGTTTTGGGGAGGCAGGCCATAGATTTTATTAGACTCTCAAAGGCCGCCTACAGTGAAACCTCATTTATTAGTCTCCCTGATATGTCAGTAACCCAGTTTCCTAATGTGGACACCTGAAGGACTTGACTGTCCCCAGGGTCCCCAGACCAGTTGTACCCTGTCCTCAAACACCCCATAGGAGCTTCAGTGCTGAAATGCCAGCCGAGCTCCACCACTTACCAAATGTGCGACCTCAGCACGTTCCTTGTCTGCACCTCAGTCTCCTCATATGTTTCATAGGCTCATCAGACCACAGCTGTGTTGGGTTGTTGCAGGATTAAACCAGTTATTACCTGAAAGTGCCTGAAACAGGCTGCGAATGTGAAAATGGGTGATTTTTCCTCTCTTCTCACTCCCAGAAAAATGAAATCCGAACTGCTCCTGGCAGAGGAGCTGCAAACCCACCCCTCAACCCACTCTCTGGGGTAGCTAGTCTGTTAGTTCGTGTGTCACCATGGGCACTGCCTCCCCAGGGGCAGGATCCGGGGGGTAAGATGGCCAATATCTATGGGTGAGGCTAGAAAGGGTCCTGCCAGCTGGGCCTGCATCTGTTTTGCAAGCAGTGGTCACTCCATATCCATTCCCGACTCAGCATTTGTTACACTGTCATGGAAAGAATGACAATGTCATGAACGGTGTCATGAACAACAACTCCCTTCATCCTCTCAGAACCGTATTTGACGGTGAAGGTCTTCTTGGTAGGCAGGAAGGAGGAAGACTTGTCATGTCTGGACATAACGTGCGTAGCTGCAGACACAAGAGCTGAGTGCCATCAAGTGCCAAGGGTGGAATCAGGGCAGCAGGGCAAGTGAACAATGGTCTGGTTACAGGTTGTGTGTACTCACAACAAGTTGGGCTGGTGCTAAAATGGAGGGCACCGACAAGTCAGATGAAGCTGTGTCAATGACAACCTGGAGCTCCTGAGAGTGTGTTCCAACGGTGATATCACCCACAGAGCGTCTAGAGGGAAAGGAGGGCGTATGTTAGTTTAGAACCGTCTACTCTATTTCTGCACTGCTGCCTCCCTCTGGGTGTCACATATCTTTTGAGATCACTTTCTAACCACCGTGCAGCTCACAGCCTTTGGTTCCAAAGTTGTCTTCATTTGATACATTTTCTATGTGCAGCATAGATGAAGGATACTCTAGGACCACATATTGAAGTGGCACCTCCTGCATTGGAAGTCCAGATTCATAACCACTGGACCGACAGGAACCCTGGACACCCACAAAAGTCCTGGTGCCTTCATTTAAGAAGCAATGTAGTCTCTTCAAACCCAAGCTTGGCACCACTTTCTAAAAGAGTCCTTCTTGACATTTAGTCTCTCCCCCTAAACTCAGACCACATCCAATCAACACCAAACAGGTGACCCTTTCATTTGACATGCATTTAGTCTTGCCTACCTCTCAGGCTGGCATGGGCATTCTTGAAGACAAAATAAGCCCTTTTTCTAATCTAAAAACAGTTACCACAGTGTTAGATTCTTAGGGCATTGCACGCGATACTGGTTCAGTATCTTTTTAGTGCTGTGGTTCTTGTATCTGTGGAAATTGAATTCCTCTGCCTGGGGATTCACAATTGCTTTTCAGTGGGTTCTACCTTTTGGTCGGTGATCTTCATCTGTAACTGAGTGGTTCACTTAGTTCAGAAGGAACAATCTCCCTCAAACGAACAACGCATCTTCGACACTGAAAAGGATATTTACCTGCCACCTGGTAATTGCTGGGCCCAGTTAACACGACCAAGAGTTGAGGATGAGAGTGCCTTCTCCTCTGGGTGGGGTCCCTCTTTTCCAGTGTTTCTGCTTCCTGCAGGAACCCCAACCCCAACATCCCTCCTGGCACCTCCAGATTAGCCCCAGTGCTAGGCTCGAGCTCCAGGGGGGCTTGTGGAGAAGCATCCACCCAAAATACTCACATCCATGATGTTCTTCAGGGGATGAACAGTTATATTTGAGCCAGGAGAAGAAATCTGGTACAGTCTGTAAGCACGTTCCTTCAGGAAATTGTTCAGCATGTTTTTTCCACTGAGGGTTTTCCTCATGGTCTTCACTATCCTTAGAGGTATTCTTTCACCAAGAATTTGACAAAGAAAACAAAGAAGCTACAATTAGCTGTAAGTGTTAAGGTATAACTGTCATTGGAATGGCACTGTGTATTTTCCAATGATTTTTATGAGTCATCTTGCTATCAGAATTTTATACATATACCATAGAAAAGACACAGAACTGAATACAGCTTCTGTTCTGTTATGTTCGGTAAGTCATATGACCATTTGGGGTTTCAGTCTCCCCCTCGGGTAAATGGTGGAATACAACAATTGAAACCCTCGAAATAGAATATTTTGGGGATAAGTTAAGTGATGGATATAAGGTACCTGAAAAATAGGAAGTCTCAGCAAGACATCCATTTGCATTGCTGTTTCCATCCCATCTTCTCATAGATGCTCAGGGAAAGAGGTAGAAGGGGAAACTTACCCATTTTTACAAGGCAAGAATTTGAAATGCAAGAGGTCTGTGAGTTGGCT
>SRVM01004367.1:0-10322 GCA_007570785.1 Antilocapra americana | reverse complement strand
TTCATGTCTTCATCCTCTTAAGTTTTTGCTCAAATGTCATCTCAGAGGGATTTTTCTGATCAAACATATTAAATTGCAATGCCTCCCCCATCCTCCTTAACAGTCTTACATTTTTTCTGTAATATTTCTCACCAGGTAACTATAAATTTCATTTAGTTATTTTATGTATTATCTGATGTCCATTCTTGAATATATGCCTCATGAAGTGGAATGTTTGTGCCTGTGTCTTTCTTCTCCTAACTCCCCAGCTCTCCCTCCACTGATTTTTCCCCAGTGTCTAGAATAGTGTTGGTACCTGTTGGCTCAGACGGTGAAGGATCTGCAATACAAGAGACCCAGGTCAGTCACTGGGTCAGGGAGATCCCCTGGATACAGGAATGGCTACCAACTCCAGCATTCTTGCCGGGAGGATTCCATGGGTAGAGGAACTGGCAGGCAACAGTCCACGGGGTTGCAAAGTGTCGGACATGACTGAGCAACTTTTACTTTCATTTTAGTTCTTTCACATCATAGATATTTAATACATATTGGTTTTTATTTAAATTATCCTAATTTCTCATAGCACACTCACTCTACCTCTGAATTTACAAAACATTTCCCTGGGGTAGGTCAGGAGACTCTGAGGTTCACAATTCTGTGTCAAAGCTACGTATTTCTGCCCAACCCATATCCAGCCACTACCCTGAAGAACCAAAGGCACTCCCTGCTTGCCCAACTCAGAGAGGTCACTTCACCTATATAGGGCACACTCTGAGAGGGTAAGTAGCACACAGAGAGGGTTTATAATCCTCTTTGCAAAAGCTGGAGTTCACCGACGTTGTGGCCCTTCTAAAAACGACTTTTTAGGATGCTAAGCAAATCCTTCTTCAAGAAGAACGGGCTACTTCCCCTAATCCTCTTGACTAACCGGAAGAATTTTCATCATTTCGCTCCCTTTCAACTCTGTAAGCTCAATGCAAGCTAGTTTGGAGAGATGTGATAAGGTGGGATGCTGGGTAAAGGGTGCTCCCGAGGCCTGACAGTATTCATAGAAACAGCTCAAGGTCTATTTTGCTTTCAGCACTTAGGAATACAGACTCTACCAATGGACTGAACTGATAGGCACATAGACCCTTCCCATAGCCTTGACTAGACGAAATTTGTTGACAAAGTAATGTTTCTGCTTTTCAATATGCTGTCTAGGTTGGTCATAACTTTCCTTCCAAGGAGTAAGTGTCTTTTAATTTCATGGCTGCAATCATCATCTACAGTGATTTTGGAGCCCCCAAAAATAAAGTTTGACACTGTTTACACTGATTCCCCATCTATTTCCCATCATGTGATGGGAACAGATGCCATGACCTTAGTTTTCTGAATGTTGAGCTTTAAGCCAACTTTTTCACTCTGCTCTTCAACTTTCATCAAGAGGCTTTCTAATTTCTCTTCACTTTCTGCCATAAGAGTGGTATCATCTGCATATTTGAGGTTATTGATATTTCTCCTGGCTATTTTGATTCCAGCTTGTGCTTATTCCAGCCCAGAGTTTCTGATGATGTACTCTGTATATATAAGCAGGGTGACAATATACAGCCTTGACATACTGCTTTTCCTATTTGGAACCAGTCTGTTGTTCCATGTCCAGTTCTAACTGTTGCTTCCTGACCTGCATACAGGTTTCTCAAGAGACAGGTCAGATGGTCTGGTATTCTCATCACTTTCAGAATTTTCCACAGTTTATTGTGATCCACACAGTCAAAGGCTTTGGCATAACCAATGAGGCAGAAGTAGATGTTTCTCTTGGATTCCCTTGCTTTTTCGATAATCCATAAGATGTTGGCAATTTGATCTCTTGGTTCCTCTGCCTTTTCTAAAACCAGCTTAAACCTCCGGAAGTTCACAGTTCACGTATTGCTGAAGCCTGACTTGGGAAATTTTGAGCATTACTTTATTAGCATGTGAGATGAGTGCAATTGTGCAGTAGTTTGAGCACTCTTTGGTATTGCCTTTCTTGGGGATAGGAATGAAAGCTGACCTTTTCCAGTCCTGTGGATACTGCTGAGTTTTCCAAATTTGCTGACATATTGAGTGTAGCACTTTCACAGCATCATCTTTCAGGATTTGAAATAGCCCAGGTGGAATTCCCTCATCTCCACTAGCTTTATCTGTGGTGATGCTTTGTAAGACCCCACTTGACTTCACATTCCAGGATGTCTGGCTCTAGGTGAGTGATGACACCATCGTGATTATCTGAGTCATGAAGATCATTTTTGTACAGTTCTTCTGTGTATTCTTGCAACCTCTTCTTAATATCTTCTGCTTCCGTTAGGGCCATACCATTTCTGTCCTTTATCAAGCCCATCTTTGCATGACATGTTCCCTTGGTATCTCTAATTTTCTTGAAGAGATCTCTAGTCTTTCCCATTCTGCTGTTTTTTCTTATCTCTCCTGGCTATTCTTTGGAATGCTGCATTCAAAAGGGTATCTTTGTTTTTCTCCTCTGCTTTTCCCTTCTCTTCTTTTCACAGCTCTTTGTAAGGCCTTCTCAGACAGCCATTTTGCTTTTTTGCATTTCTTTTTCTTGAGGATGGTCTTAATCCCTGTCTCCTGTACAATGTCATGAGCCTCCCTCCATAGTTCATCAGACACACTGTCTATCAGATCTAGTCCCTTAAATCTATTTCTCACTTCCATTGTAGGTCATACCTGAATGGTCTAGTGGTTTTCCCCACTTTCTTCAATTTCAGTCTGAATTTGGCAATAAGGAGTTCATGATCTGAGCCCATCTTGTTTTTGCTGACTGTATAGAGCTTCTCCATCTTTGGCTGCAAAGAATATAATCAATCTGATTTTGGTGTTGACCATCTGGTGATCTCCATGTGTCGAGTCTTCTCTTGTGTTGTTAGAAGAGTGTGTTTGCTATGACCAGTGTGTTCACTTGACAAAACTCTATTACCCTTTGCCTTGCTTCATTCTGTACTCCCAGGGCAAATTTTCCTGTTCCTCCAGGTGTTTCTTGACTTCCTACTTTTTCATTCCAGTCCCCTATAATGAAAAGGATATCTTTTTGGGGTGTTAGTTCTAAAAGATCTTATAGGTCGTCATAGAATCGTTCAGCTTGAGCTTCTTCAGTGTTACTTGTTGGGGCATTGACTTGGATTGCCATGATATTGAATGGTTTACCTTGGAAACGACCAGAGATCATTCTGTCATCTTTGAGATTGCATTCAAGTTCAGCAGTTCAGACTCTTGTTGACTGTGATGGCTACTCCATATCTTCTAAGGGATTCCTGCCCACAGTAGTAGATATAATGATCGTCTGAGTTAAATTCACCCATTTCAGTCCATCTTAGTTCGCTGATTGCTAGAATATCAACGTTCACTCTTGCCATCTCGTGTTTGACAACTTCCAGTTTGCCTTGATTCATGGACCTAACATTCCAGGTTCCTCTGCAATATTGCTCTTTTTTAGCATCAGACCTTGGTTCTATCACCAGTCACATCCACAGCTGGGCATCGATTTTGCTTTGGCTTCATCCCTTCATTCTTTCTGGAATAACTTCTTCACTGATCTCCAGAAGCATATTGGGCACCTACCAACTTGGGGAATTCATCTTTTACTTTCCTATCTTTCTGCCTTTTCATACTGTTCGTGGGGTTCTCAAGGCAAGAATACTGAAGTGGTTTCTCATTCCCTGCTCCAGTGGACCACAATCGGTCAGACCTCTCCACCGTGACCCTTCTGTCCTGGGTGGCCCCCCATGGCATGGCTTAGTTTCATTGAGTTAGACAAGGCTGTGGTCCGAGTGGTCAAATTGGCTAGTTTTCTGTGATTATGGTTTCAGTGTGTCTGCCCTCTGATGCCCTTTTGCAACACCTACCCTCTTGCTTGGGTTTCTCTTACCTTGGACATCAGGTATCTCTTCAGGGCTGCTCCAGCAAAGTGCAGCCCCTGCTCCTTACCTTGGAGGAGGGGTATCTCCTCACATAGGTCCCTCCTGACCTTGAATGTGGAGTGGCTCCTCTCGGCCCTCGTGGGCCTGGGCAGCCGCTCCCCTGACCTCAGGCCGGGTCAGCTCCTCTCGGCCACGCGCAGTGTGCCACCGCTCTCAGGGCTTCCCTTGTGGCTCAGCTGGTAAAGAATTTGCCCACAATGAGGGAGTCCTGGGTTCGATCTCTGAGTTTGAAAGATCCCCTGGAGAAAGGAAAGGCTACCCACTCCAGTATTCTGGCCTGGAGAATTCCATGGACTGTATAGTCCATGGGGTGGCAAAGAGTTGGACACGGCTGAGCGACTTTTACTTACTTCCAAAGCCTATAGGATGTGGCAAAAGCAGTTCTAAGAGAAAGTCTAAAGTGACACAATCTTACCTCAGGAAGGAATAAAAGTCACAAACCTAAGACAACCTGACGTTATACTTAAAATGACTAGCGGAAGAACAAGCAGAGCTCAAAGTTAGCAGAAGGGAAGGAATCACAAACAATCAGGACAAAAATAAATGCAATAGAAATGAAGAAAACAATAGAAAAATATCAATGAAACTAAAAGAGATTCCTTTAGAAGATAAACAAAATTGATAAACCTCTAGCCAGACTCATAAAGAAAAAAAGGAAGCGGGCTCACATTGATGCAGAGATCAATGAAAAAGAAGCCACAACAGCACCCTAGAAATAGAAAGAATCATAAGAGACTATTACAAGCAACTACAAACAACATGCCAATAAAATGGGCAACCTAGAATAACTGGACAAATTCTTAGAAATGAACAATCTCCCATGAAGCATGATGGAACAGAAAATGTAAACAGACTAATCACAAGTACTGAAATTGAAACTGTGATTATAAAACTCTCCCTATACGCTATGTCTTTATTCATCTATCTATGGATGGGCATATAGGTTGCTTTCATAGCTCGGCAATTATAAACAATGTTGCAATGAGCATTTTGGCACATATATCGTTTTTGAATTAGTGTCTTTTTTTTTCAATGGATATATACCCAGAGGGAAATTGAGGGTTAATGTGGTAGTTCTACTTTTACTTGTTTTGTTTTTTTTCCCCATAGATGTTGTGGAGCCCAAGTGAGTCCATCTTAGGAAAGGAGGAGCCGCCATCTTGTGATAAAGGGCAACACCCAAGTTCCCCTCCACCCCCATGGCACCACCCTAGACACGACCAATCACCATGCACCGGGGAAGTGCCATAAAACACGCCAATCAGGGGACTGTTTATGGTTAAATATACCTATCAGGGGCTAGCGCACGTAAAGCCCTGACCTCCCCTCCTGTCCTGACCAATCACAGAGCCCAAGATAGGTCACCCCACCTGTAGCCATTTTCCCTTTGTCTTTTCCCTTTAAAAGCCTTGTACCATGCAGCTGGGGGCCGCTGCCCTCACTCCACTGTGTTGGTGTGTGTGTGTGCAGTCCATACCTGGGTCTGCAATAAACTCCCTCAGTGAATGGCCTCCTGGTGATTTGTGGAGATTAGGATCTGGGCATAACATCTGGGGGCTCGTCCGGGATCTCCGCGGCACCAGGATGCCTTGACCAGAGGAAATTTTCAGCCGGTTGATGAGTGTGAGTGTCTGCATTTGTCCTGTGTGGTTCAGCTCATCTGACTGGGCTGTTTACTCTGGTTCTAATTTCTTTAAATTCGGAGCAGTCAAGAGTGGCTAAGGTGGACGCACCAAGGGACCATGACTGCTGGGAACCGGGAAACATTCTGGGCCCCAAGGGAAAGGACTTCGGTCCGTCGGGTGAGGGTGAAAGCCCTCACATCAGATTACTTTTAAAGGAGGCAGTTGAGGTGTCTCCAAGACACCACTCCTCACCGGTTTCTATTTTCACACTTGTCTGCAAATCCCATCTGGGGGGATAATCTGTGTTCTTGATTCGTTCTTGTTTGTGTGTCTTTGACTTTGACGGACGTTATGGGACAGTCAATCTCCACTCCCCCGGACCTAGTCACAGGACATTTTAAAGAGGTAAAGGAGCGAACCCACAGTTTATCTGTGGAGGTTAGGAAGGGCAAAATGATCACCTTCTGCAGGGCAGAGTGGCCCTCCTTCAATGGAGGATGGCCACCAGAGGGAGCCTTCGATATGCCCACCATCTTGGCTGTGGGAGAAATTGTTTTCCAACCACGGGTCGGGCACCCTGATCAGATTCCCTATATTGTTGTTTGGAGAGACCTGGTTACTAACCCCCCTCCTTGGCTGAAGTCTTTTCTCCCTCCACAGAAGGTGACCCTCCTGGCTACTACAATGGAAAAAACCCAAAAGAAAACCGCTGCATCACCTACGGCTCCCCTTTACCCCATCCTACAGGAAGGAACAGAAGAAGAAGTCATCTTCCCTTCAGTTCCACCTCCGTACCAGCCGGCGCCCCAGCCAGCCTCGCTGGAGCAGGCCTCTGGCCCAGCCCAGAACACTAGGGGAGCTCTCCAGAGAGGATGTCCCCTTGAGGCAGATTCTACAATCCTCCCCCTGCACGTGGCTGGCCCTATAGAACCAAACGGGGACCAACTACATCACAATTGGCCCTTTGCTACAAGTGACCTACATAATTGGAAGTCCCAAAATGCCCCTTTTTCTGACAATCCCAAACAACTAATTAACCTCCTCGAAACTGTCTTGTTTACTCATCAACCCACTTGGGATGATTGTCAGCAATTGTTACAGGTGCTATTTACCACAGAAGAAAGAGAGAGGATTCTCCAAGAAGCCTGGAAGCTTATCCCAGGCCCTATGGGTGTCCCAACTACCATCCAGCGGCTATTGATGCCGCCTTCCCCCTCACTCATCCTGGGTGGAACTACAATACCGCTGAAGGTAAGGAGAGGCTCCGGGTCTACCTCCAGGCTCTATTGGCAGGTCTCCAGGAAGCCACGAGGTGACCCACTAATTTGGCTAAGGTTTACGATTTGAGACAGGGCCAGGAAGAGAGTCCAGCTGCCTTTCTAGAGCAGGTGATGGATGCATTTCGCCAATTCACCCACATGTATACAGTTTTTCAGGATGAGTGGAAGCCTTTCCCACCAAGCAAGAAATGGCCCAGAAGGTTGCTAAGAAGCTGCTGGAAGATATACTGCCAAGGTATGGCTTCCCCACAATGCTAGGGTCAGACAACGCACCGACATTCATATCTAAGGGAACTCAAGGGTTAGCAACCGCACTTGGGGCAGATTGGAAATTACATTGTGTATACAGGCCCCAGAGTTCAGGACAGGTAGAAAGAATGAATAGACCTTGACTAAATTGACCAAGGAGACTGGCGGGGACTGGGTGGCTCTCCTTCCCTACGCTTTGTTCAGGGCCCAAAATACCCCCTATAAGCTTGGCTTAACTCCCTTTGAAATTGTATTTGGAAGCCCCCCCCCACCTCGTTGTGCCCAGCCTTCAGTCTACGTTGATAAATGATTCAGATACGAATGATACTGACTTTATTCATTCTCTTCAGTCTTTACAACAAGTCCATAAGGGTATCTGGACCAGATTGAAAGCCTTGTATGAGACAAACCTCCCCTCAAAACCCCACCAATTACAACCAGGTGACTGGGTGTTCATCAAAAGGCACCGGCGGGAGAATCTTGAGCCCTGCTGGAAAGGACCATACATCGTTATCCTCATGACACCCACCGCACTCAAGGTAGACGGCATCTCTACCTGGATCCATCACTCCCACGTGCACCCAGCTGACCGCTTTGTACTTCAAGAAGAATTTCTCTCACCAAAATGGACTGTCTCAAAGAACCCAGACAACCTGTTGGAAAGTGTGCCTGCAAAACACTTAATGCTGTTGTTTATAACTGTATGTACTGTTAACCCCACCTTTGAGGGGTCTTGCCCTCATGACTATATGGAAAGCCTTGGGCGTTGGGGGAGAGGGAAGGGAGGTCTTGCATTTACATATGAGACTTTTGTCCGCTCCTCCTGCTACGATGCCCGTAGCCTCCAGGAATGTACCTATGAAGGAAAACAATGTTGGACGGTGACGGGGAAACGAGGGACTAGCCAAACCTCACGGTGTCCCCCCCAGCCAGGAAAGAAATTTTGCTTTACCAGGCAAACCCACTTTGGGCTGAGTGACGGGGGTGGGGCCCAAGACCAAGTCAGTCAGCAGGTTCACAGCCAGGTCTGGAAAGACCTGCTAACCCTAGGCAGAGCCCTAACAAACCCAAAGCCTTACAAACCCAATCCGTCACTGGAACGAGTCCAACAGCTCTTCGGCCACTTGATTTCTCACACCAGATTATCTCTAACCTTAATGAAATAGTTCTGTCACCCCCCCTTGTGGGAGATCTCACATGTGGGGATGAGGGAATATTTTTCGTCTGCAGTGATTCCATACTAGTGCGATGCTTCCCCGCAAATTGGTCTCAACCTTGCATGCCAGTATTCCTCACCCCACCTCTGTCCATACTCAGTTCTGAAATCATGTTCTCCCTAGTCCAGCCCACCTATCGGAAAAAAAGAGCCACTCTTGGAGCCCTATTCATGGGGGGAAGCTTACGGACAGTGGTAGGGCTAGAAGCGGGGGGTCTCGGGACGGCTACCACTTTTATTATAAGCTCTCAACAGACATCAGCCGGGACCTAGATAAAGTGGCAGACTTCCTCCTCGCTCTGCAGACCCAAATAACCTCCCTAGCGGGAGTAGCTCTACAAAAACGCCCAGCCCTTGACCTACTCACAGCAGAAAAGGGGGGCACTTGTCAATTCCTGGGAGAAGAATGTTGTTTCTTTGTCAACACCTCTGGCATAGTTCAAACCAAAGTCAAAGAATTAAGAGAGTCCATTTGAAATGCTTGGCTGAGGCAGGAAATTATGATTTTTTTGGGTGGTGGAAGTCCTCTTGGGGAAACTGGCTCCTCCCACGCCTGGGGCCATTAACCACCTTGATTTTTATTCTGACAATCAGACCTTGTATTTTTAATAGACTGCTTAAAATAGTAAGAGAGAGGCTAGGGGCCATCGAATTAATGGTTATGTGGACCTAGTACCACTATCTAGAAACAGATGACCCCAACAGTGCTCAAGATTGAGCCCCACCATCTACAAGAAAAACGGGGGAATGTGGAGCCGAAGTGACTCCATCTTAGAAAAGGAGGAGCCGCCATCTTCTGATAAAGGGCAACACCCAAGTTCACCCCCAGCCCCATGGCACCACCCTAGACACGACCAATCACCGTGCACCAGGGAAGCACCATAAAACACGCCAATCAGGGGACTGTTTATGGTTAAATATACCTATCAGGGGCTAGCGCACATAAAGCCCCTGACCGCCCCTCCTATCCTGACCAATCACAGAGCACCAAGATACGTCACCCCACCTGTAGCCATTTTCCCTTTGTCTTCTCCCTTTAAAAGCCTTGTACCATGTGGCTCGGGGCGCTGCCCTCACTCCGCTGCCTCAGTGTTTGTGTGTGCGGTCCAGACCTGGGTCTACAATAAAGTCCCTCTTGCGCTTGCATCGGTGAATGGCCTCCTGGTGATTTATGGAGATCGGGATCTGGGCAAAACAATGTCAGAAATTGAAGAAAGATTCCTTTATGAAATATCTAATGGCTCTGCTCAAACTCAGGGGGAAAGTTGGAGGTTCATTAGGATGCAGGTTGACAATAAACTGGTATGTAACAAAATTAGTCATAATGGAATAACATTGTATCAAAACAGAAAAGTCGTCCGCTATGAAGTCAACCACAACCAAGTTCAAATCCTAATTGAGTCACTTTCCAGCTATGTGACTTTTAGCAGTTCATATCTATTCTGAAACTCATCTGCAAAATGGGGCTAGGGACCAACTGTTAAGACTGACTGAGAAATTGCAATGAACATTTTGGAATACAGCAATTGTGCAATAAAAGATAAAAACAACCATAAGAATCAGAAGATCAACTGCAGTACTGGATGCAAAGGCATGAATCAGCCACTTGCAACAGCAAATGCTTCTTAGAAAACCATAGTTTGGGTCTTTAGTTTGTCGCCTGAAAAGTTTGTTAGGACTTCAGAAATCACCTTTTACCCTTCATGAGAATTAACTTGGCAGACTTTGCAATTATTGCCAGACTTAAGAATTATGCAATGAAACAAGAATGTAAACAGCACATCAAAAAACAAATGAGTGCACCTAGAATTAAAGACATAAGGACACTCCTAATCAGGTGAGACAGATCAATGAAGGATAACACTGAAATCAGTCACAAGGCTTGGCACAGCTAAGGTGGGATAGGAGCTGGGGGTGAGTTTGAGTGCGGCTTGCACTCACCCCCTTCAACCCCCCTCCCTTCACCTCCATCACAGAGAATATACATGACAGAGCAGAGTGTCACCAGCTCTGGGTCTTA
>SRVM01004353.1:0-10214 GCA_007570785.1 Antilocapra americana | reverse complement strand
CCGGCCCCCAGCCGCCCGCCCGGCGCGCCGCGGCCCCGCCCCGGCACCTCCCGAGGGAGCGGCGCCGCCGGCCGAGCGCAGGCCCGGCCATGACCGACTTCAAATTGGGCATCGTGCGGCTCGGCCGGGTGGCCGGAAAGGTGCGCGGGGCCGCGGCCGGGCGGGGGGCGCGGGCGCCGGGCCGGGGCCGAGGGCCGGGGCTGCCGTGCGGCCAGGGGCTGGGCGGCGCTGGGGCCGCGGGCGCGGTCTGGGAGTCGGAGTCGGGGTGCGAGGCCGGGGGCGCGGGGCCCGGCTAGGGCGGCGGGGCGCACGGGCGCAGGCCTGAAGGCTCGCCGGCGGCCTGGTTCTTGGGGCAGCCTCGGTCCAGGGCCGGCTCCGGCCGTGCGCCGTGGGCCGGGGAGCGCAGGCCCGTCCGGGGCGGCGCGCTCGCTCTCCGCCGGCCCTTGCGGGTCCGTAGTGAGCTTCGCGCAGGGCTCGGGCTGCTCGCGGCGGCCCCGTCGGGCTGAGCCTCAGCTGGCCTCGGCCGAGCGGGGCCTCCCTCTGCTTCTCTCCCTTACCGGGCCCCGCCCTCCGCGTGTTCGAGGCTGGGGCTTCCTGGCACCTGTGGGCATTGAGGCTTGGCTGTTTCCAGGAGCCGGCCGGCCGTGCAGCTGAACCAGCCACGGACTTTACCCTGGATGGGAACCCTGTTCCCATCACCAGCGGCGGAAGCTTCTGGTGGGAGAGAGGAGCAGAGGCAGTCAGATGAAGGTAAAGCCGGTTCAGCTACTAGCAAAAAGCTTTCCAAGCGAAAGTGAGACTGGTCTATTTCGCGGACCGTTTCTTGCCCTCCCGCAAGGGGCAGTGAACTTTCTAACTACGGAAGGGTGGGCTCCTTATTCGCGCTGAGATCTCTGCAACTCAGTGGTTGTTTGCAGCAATGCCGTCCTGTAAAACTTTTACTTATAACGTTTTAGACGAAGAGATAGGAAGGACAGTTCCGTGAGCACCTGTGTGCTGACTGCCTGATAGTTGAAACCTGGATATTCTTCAACCCCAGCACCGTGCCTCTATTCCTGTGACACTGTGGTCTTGGACTGGGCTTATCAACACATTAAAAGGCACAGCTTAGTGGTTGAGCAGTTCTGTGGCACTTCTTATGGCTAGTCGTGAGCAGATGGCAGGTGGCGCCCGGTGCCACAACTGTGCGCCGTGCTGAGTGGGGAGGAGCAGCCTTTGGTGCATCTGCCTACCTCAGGGTGGACTGAGCTCTCTGAGCCCCTAAGGGCTGCTGCTGGTTATCATTGGTGCCCTTTGCTGATTCCAAATGTAATGTCTTGAAACGTTAATTTCCAGACCAAGTATACACTGATAGACGAGCAGGACATCCCACTGGTGGAGGGCTACTCGTTTGAGGTAAGGATTATGTTCCTTTGCTGGCCTGCCCACAGTCGTGCCCAGGAGGGTCATGAGGGGTGGGGTTTTGTCCCTGTGATGTGAGGAAAGCCCTTGCATGTGAGCTGCTCAAGCAGGCCACTGAAGCCCTGTCCAGAACCCTGATCTTCAGGGAACCTGGTTGTCCGTGAGGAGCCCCCCCCACCGCCTCTGTGATGCTTGCTATCTTACTCACTTCCACATTGCTTGCAGGCTCTTCCCAGACAGGAGGCAAATTGTGCCACGTCTGTGACTGAGTTCAGTCGGACAGGCTCCTGTGCCCAGGGAGGCTGTCCGGGCTGCCCTATCTTCTCTCCAGCCTACCGCAGGGAGGTGTGTGGGCTCCAGGCCTCACCTGCCTGCTCCTCCCTCCGCCCTGCAGACCCCCCCCATCTCAGCCTCCACCGTTTCACACTTACTTGTCCCAGGGCTTATCTTTTTTGCTGGATCAGGGACTTGTTCTTAAGAGTAGGGAGATTTACTTTTCTGTGTCCATGCCCACAGTATTTTGCAAAGAGCGGCACTTAAGTGTGTCTTTGCCTTCATGTAGGTGTGTACTCCTCCATGCCACATGTCTGGAAGCCTCCAGAGACCCCCCAGGGTCCCAGGAACAGGCCTGGCATTTGTCCCTCTGGTTGTTTCATTCATTTTTGTAAGAGGAATTTGGAATGTTGTCGAGAATTGCAGGCTTTTTAACAGAGCTTTTTCTTGTTTCTTCTTAGGCCCGGATGGAAGTAGACGCAGATGGAAACGGTGCTAAGATATTCGCATACGCCTTTGACAAAAACCGAGGAAGGGGGTCAGGAAGGCTCCTTCATGAGCTGCTGTGGTGGGTATTTCCAGGCTGCTTGTTCCCCTGTTGGGTTTGCGCCAGCCCTGTGGTGCAAGGCACTTGGGCAGCCAGAGACCCTTCTGCCCTCATCGACAGACGGTACCTTCTGCAGGTCTCCCAGTTATGTCTTTGTCGTTACCACTAACTTGGACGGTGGCTGCTCTGCGTCCTCTGCACCGGCAGGGTGGTCTGAGAGTCTGTAGGCCCTGTGCCCTTCTTGCCCCAAGCACTCAGGCCATAGCGCCTCTGGAGGCGGGCGGAGTCTGGCCCCTCCAAGGCCCTTGGGAGCTTGTCGGTGGAACATGGGGAAGGGCCGTCCTCCCTTCTGTGTGAACGCTGACGTTCCGAAGTACTTGGGGCCACTCGGGGGTGTCCCCCAGGCTGGGTGTGAGATGGTTTGGGGTTCCATCCTTGGCTCCCTGCTGCCTGGCGCTTAAGTCCAGGGACTGGGCTGTCCCCTTTGGGCCACAGACCATTAGACCTGGGTTCCCCTCAGCAGCCGTGCTCCCGGTGGGCCACATGGGTTTCTGAGGACCATGCAGGGCGCATGGCCGAGACAGGAGGCCAGGGAGCCTGTCTGGAGCACTGTCTGTTTCCTAGGGAGCGGCACAGAGGAGGCATTGCCCCTGGGTTCCAGGTGGTGCATCTCAACGCCGTCACTGTGGACAACCGCCTGGACAACCTGCAGCTGGTGCCGTGGGGCCGGCGGCCCAGAGCCGAGGAGACCTCCGGCAAGCAGAGGTGGGTCTTCCTGGGGCCGGTGGTGCAGCCAAGGGGGCCCCCAGGCTTACTGCCAGGGGCCGGGTCGGCGTGCTCTGAGGCTTCTGTGGCTCTGGGGGTGCTGGCCGTCTCCCCTCGCGGTGTAGGGGAGGAGAACGTCCTGAGGACTGTCTTGGGGTCAGTCTTCTCAGTCAGCTCACATGGGGAACGGGTCGCTGGGTCTGGTCCTGTGCAGGTGGGCAGGTCGCCCAGAGATGCAGCAGGCGTCCTGTCTCAGGAGCACCCCCTGTGCACACAGTCGGGCCTTGCCCTGCTCTCTTGGAAGCAGGACAGTGACTCAGAGGTCAGCGGGGCAGCCTCCACTTCTTGGTGCAGACTCCAGCGTTAGAGTCTGCTCCTGACTAAGGTGCCCTCACACGGCTCTTGAAGGAGGCTGAGCCTCATGACAGTTAGGATTCTTATCCTCCTGTGGGTTATGGTAGTCCAGGCTTGTGGGTGCAAGTGACAGAAACTGAGCCCAATTTGGCTGAAGCAAAACTAGGACCCTTGTTGGCTCCCCTGCTGAGGTGTGGCAAGCGACACCACCACCCGGAGGTCTCAGGAGCGGCTGCCAGGGCTGCACACTGACTCCTCGGCAGGGACCAGTGGCTCTCCTCTGCTCTGTGTTGGGGGCAGGATGGTTCTGTCATCAACAAAAAGGAGGGTTGGGGGATTCTCTGGTGACCTAGTGGTTAGGACTTGGCACTTTCGCTGCTGTGGACCCAGGTTGGAACCCTGGTTGGGGAACTTAGAACCCACAGGTTGCATTCTTACTGTTCAGTCACTAAGTCATGTGTGACTGCAACCCCATGGACTACAGCACGCCAGGCTCATCAGTCCTCCACTATCTCCTGCAGTTTGTTCAAACTCATGTCCATTGAGTCGGTGATGCCATCCAACCATCTCATCCTCTGTCGCCCCCTTCTCCTGCCCTTGATCTTTCCCAGCTTTGGAATTCTTTCCAATAAGTTGGCTCTTCACATCAGGTGGCCAAAGTATTGGAGTTTCAGCTTCAGCATCAGTCCTTGCAATGAATATTTAGGACTGATTTCCTTTAGGATGGACTGGTTGATCTCCTTGCAGTCCAAGGGACTTTCAAGTGTCTTCTCCAACACCACAGTTTAAAAGCATCAGTTCTTCATTGCTTAGCCTTCCTTATGGTCCAACTCTCACATCCATACATGACTACTGGAAAAACCATAACTTTGACTACAGACCTTTGTTGGCAAAGTAATGTCTCTGCTTTTTGGCCTGTAGTTTTCTTTTTTTGTAGCATCTTTGTCGAGTTTTGGTATTAGGGTGATGGTGGCCTCATAGAATGTGGTGTATTACATTGATTGATTTGTGGATATTGAAGAATCCTTGCATCCCTGGGATAAAGCCTACTTGGTCATGATGTATGATCTTTTTAATGTGTTGTTGGATTCTATTTGCTAGAATTTTGTTATGTCTCTGCTTTTTAATATGCTGTCTACGTTGGTCATAACTTTTCTTCCAAGGAGTAAGTGTCTTTTACTTTTGGCTGCAGCCACTGTTGGCAGTGGTTTTCGAGCCCAAGAAAATAAAGCCTGTTACTGCTTCCACTTTTTCCCCATCTATTTGCCATGAAGTAATGGGACCGGAAAGATATTCCCATCTGAATACAGAATTCCAAAGAATAGCAAGGAGGGATAAGAAAGGCTTCTTTAGTGATCAGTTCAAAAAAATAGAGGAAAACAACAGAATGGGAAAGACTAGGGATCTCTTCAAGAAAATTAAAGATACTAAGGGAACATTTCATGCAACGATGGGCTCGATAAAGCACAGAAATGGTATGGACCTGACAGAAGCAGAAGATATTAAGAGGTAGCAAGAATACACAGAAGAACTGTACAAAAAATATCTTCATGACTCAGATAATCCCAATGGTGTGATCACTCACACTCAGCTAGAGCCAGGCTTCCTGGAAGGTGAAGTCAAGTGGGCCTTAGGAAGCATCACTACAAACAAAGCTGGTGGAGGTGATGGAATTCCAGTTGAGCTATTTCAAATGCTAAAAGATGATGCCATGAAAGTGCTGCACTCAATACGCCAGCAAATTTGGAAAACTCAGCAGTGGCCACAGGACTGGAAAAGGTCAGTTTACATTCCAATCCCAAAGAAAGGCAATGCCAAAGATTGCTCAAACTACTGCACAATTGGCACTCATCTCACATGCTAGGAAAGTGATGCTCAACATTCTCCACGCCAGGCTTCAGCAATACACGAACCGTGAACTTCCAGATGTTCAAGCTGGTTTTAGAAAAGGCAGAGGAACCAGACAGAGATCAAATTGCCAACACCCGCTGGATCATCGAAAAAGCAAGAGAGTTCCAGAAAAACATCTACTTCTGCTTTATTGACTATGCCAAAGCCTTTGACTGTGTGGATCACAACAAACTGTGGAAAATCCTGAAAGAGATGGGAATACCAGACCATGTGACCTGTCTCTTGAGAAACCTGTATGCAGGTCAGGAAGCAACAGTTAGAACCGGACATGGAACAACAGACTGGTTCCAAATATATCAAGGCTGAACATTGTTACCCTGCTTATGTAACTTATACGCAGAGTACATCATGAGAAACGCTGGGCTGGAAGAAGCACAAGCTGGAATCCAGATTGCTGGGAGAAATATCAATAACCTCAGATATGCAGACGACACCACCCTTATGGCAGAAAGTGAAGAGGAATTAAAGAACCTCTTGATGAAGTGAAAGAGGAGAGTGAAAAAGTTGGCTTAAGTCTCAACATTCACAAAACTAAGATCATGGCATCTGGTCCCATCACTTCATGGGAAATAGATGGGGAAACAGTGGAAACAGTGACAGACTTTATTTTGGGGGGCTCCAAAATCACTGCAGATGGTGATTGCAGCCATGAAATCAAAAGACGCTTACTCCTTTAAAGTTATAGCCAACCTGGATAGCATATTGAAAAGCAGAGACATTACTTTGCTAACAAAGGTCCATCTAGTCAAGGCTATGGTTTTTCCAGTAGTCATGTGTGAGTGTGAGAGTTGAACTATAAAGAAAGCTGAGCACTGAAGAATTGATGCTTTTGAACTGTGGTGTTAGAGAAGACTCTTGAGAGTCCCTTGGACTTCAAGGAGATCCAACCAGTCCATCCTAAAGGAGATCAGTCCTGGGTGTTCATTGGAAGGACTGATGTTGAAGCTGAAACTCCAACACTTTGGCCACCTCAGGCGAAGAGTTGACTCATCTGAAAAGACCCTGATGCTGGGAAGGATTGGGGGAAGGAGGAGAAGGGGACGACAGAGGATGAGATGGCTGGATGGCATCACTGACTCAATGAACATGGGTTTGGGTGGACTCTGGGAGTTGGTGATGGACAGGAGGCCTGGCGTGCTGCAGTTCATGGGGTCGCAAAGAGTTGGACACGACTGAGCGACTGAACTGAACTGAACTGAATGGGACCGGATGCCATGATCTTAGTTTTCTGAGTGTTGAGTTTTAAGCCAGCTTTTTCACTCAGAAGCTCTTTAGTTCTTCGCTTTCTGCGGTAAGGGTGGTGTCGTCTGCATCTCTGAGGTTGCTGATACCTCCTGTGCCTTTCAGTGAGAAGAGAGCCAGGCTGAACCCTGGCTATTACGGGAGGTGAGCCCATACAGTTGGTGGGCCGAAGGGCAGCCAGCCCGTTGGTCAGTTGGGAGGGGTGTCCTGCAAAGCGGAGGCAGCTGGTCTGCCCTGCGGTCACCTGCTGTACCTCCGTGCCTTGCCCCTTTGTGGCCAAGGCGACCTGAAGCACTGTTTCTTCTGTTAAGGGAGCAAAGCTTGTACTGGCTGGCGATTCAGCAGCTGCCCACTGACCCCATAGAGGAGCAGTTCCCGGTTCTGAGCGTGACGCGGTTCTACAATGCCAACGGGGACGTGGTGGGGGAGGAGGAGACGCCCTGCGCTTACTACGAGTGCCACTACCCACCCTGCACGGCCATCGAGAGGCAGGTGTGTGCGCCGCCTGCGCCTCTCCCCGCGCTGCCCGGCCGGGGCTGCGCCCTGCAGCCTCAGCTCATGCGTTGGCCCCGGGTCCGCGGGTGACCGAGCGCACTCTTCTGTGTCCTTTCAGCTCCGGGAATTCAACATCTGCGGGCGCTGCCAGGTGGCGCGCTACTGCGGCTCGCAGTGCCAGCAGAAGGACTGGCCGGCCCACAAGAAGCACTGTCGGGAGAAGCGGCGCCCCTTCCCGCAGGAGCTGGAACCCGAGCGATGACGCGGTGGCTGCGCGGCTCTCGCTCCCTGGCGGCAGGCCAGGCGCAGCTGCGGGTGGGCGGGCCGGGGGTCACCCTGCACTGGCTCCTGCCCCCGCCTGGCAGCCGGAGGCTCCCCTGGAACAGAGACAGCTGGGAGGGCCTGCCGGATGCTTCTCATTATTTATATGTTAATATGTTTGTAAACTTCTGTACAGTTTTTTTGGGGGGAAGGTGGGAGGGTTCAGAAGTACAAAAAGGGTCGTTTGCTGTAACGCTCACTGGGCGGCAGGGCGGAGGCGGGCGGCGGGTGGCAGCAGGCACAGTAAAGGTGGGGCCGCCTGCACCCTGGCTGCTCTCTGCTCTCTGCTCTCTGCGTCCGCGGGCACAGATGGGAGGCTGCCCTCCACCCTGAGCCTGGCGGTGTGAGGGAGACCCAGACCCGTCCGGCCTGGCAGGGGCTGCAGGGCGGGGGTGTCACCAGCCCTGCTGAGCGCCCCCTGTGTCTTGGAGCTTTCCCGGGCCCCCCGTGTCCTGTACGCTGAGCTGAGCCCCCACGGGCCCCACGCGGCTGTGGCTGGGACCCTGGACTGTCCGGCTTGCCCCCTGCCCACGTGGGCCCACAGGCCCCGCCACACTGTCCCCCTGCAGAGGGATGCCCTGCATGCATCCCCCTGACCGGGGCCAGCCCTGGTGGCCTCTGGTCTGTGAGCTGAGCTTTCGGGGGCTGGTTTTGCAGAACTTGGAGGCTTCTTGGGCAGTGTGTCTGGAGAACAGGACTGGGGAGATGGGCGCTAGCACCACGTGGGGAGCAGGCGGGCACCTCAGCCCCAGCCCCGAGGGAGGGCTTTCCTTCAGGGGAAGGGACCCCACGTGCCCATGGGTTTTTGCTGAGAAAGCCCAGCTGCCGTGGAGCTCGGCGTGGTGCCTCTCCCAAGTTCAAGTCTTTGCTGCAAGGGGGTGCCCGCAGGCCCCCGGGAAAGAGGATAGACGCGATTCTGAGAGGCGGCCCTGCAGACCACAGCTGGCCTGAAGTCAGCTCTGGCCAGGGCCTGGGTTGGGGAGTGTTGTGCAGGCCAGCGTCCTGGGGTCTGGGTGCTCCATTCACCTGCAGAGCCGGGCTCCTGGGATGAGCGCCGGCCTCAGGCTGCAGGCTGTGTGTCCTGCCCGTGTCCTCTGGGGCGTGGCCAGCTTGGCCCTCCAGCCTGTCTGGTTCCCCAACCAGCACGGACTCCCCTGTGGTTAGCTAGTCCTCAGAGGATTTCACTGGAATGGAAGCACCAGAGTCTCCGCTGACCTGGAGCAGGTCCTACCACGTGCTGACCCAGAGCACGTCGTCCTACCGCGTGCTGACCTCGCGTCCCTGTGGCTGAGCCTCCTGGTTCACCTGGAATAGCTGTGCCCTGGGGCTCGCTGGCAACTGTGGCTGCAGGGGTGGGGTAGTAGCTGGAGGCTGTCCCCTCCTGGTGCTGCTGTGTCTTGTGCTGTTTGTCAGACTCTGAGTCTGGGCTGGTGCCGGGCCCTGGGCGGAGCTGAGAGCGTGGCTGTGGGGGCTGAGGGCCTGCTCTCACTGCCAAGGCCCCTGGAGGGGCCGCCCTGTAAAGGTGCACTGGGGCCCACAGACTGTTTTTATCCCCTTGCTTCCCCTGTCTGTTTTTGGATATCTGGTCCTTGGCTCTTCTCTTCTGATGGCCCCACCTTCTTGACTTTTGTAGCCATGCATCTGAGTGTGTCTGAAAGGTCAACTTCATGGCTCTTACCTGTTAGGAGTGAGGCAGGGGGCACTCCCCAAGCATGGCCTGACTGCTTTTTGCACCAGATTAGGTCAAGGTGTGTGGCTCAGCCACTTCAGGGTGTCCTCCTGCTTCCTGACCAACCTTTCTGCTCTGCTTCAGCTGCCATCCAGACATCTGACTTTTTCTAGCAATAGAAACCATGTCGGAAACCACAGGCTAACCACCCAGGTCTCCATGTGGACTTCAGTCTTGCCCATTTCCTGCAGCTGCTGTTACAAAGGAACACACGCTGGGCTTAAAACAATGTAGGGTCTAGGTCCTGCACACCAGTCTCTCAGGTCAAGGTATGGGCAGGGCGGTGCCCCCTCTGAAGGCTCCTGGCTCTCCCAGCTTCGTGGCCTCCGGCAGTCCTTGTAGAGCCTTCATCCGTCCCAGGCTTCTGTGGGGGTCTGTAATAGACCACATCTCTTCTTAAGGATGGCAGTGATACTGGATTAGGGGTACACAAATGACCTTATCTTAACTGGATGGCCTCTGTGAAGACCCTGTTTCTGAAGGGTCTGACGTTGCAGATAAGACTTCAGCATATCTCTGGGGGAGGACACAGTTCAGTCTGGGAGATGGTGAAGAAGGACAGGGAGGCCTGGCAGGCTGCGGTCTGTGGGGTTGCAGAGACGCAGCTTAGCCGCTGACCGATACAGCGTTCAGTGCATGACTGCCTGACACTTGCCTTCCCCAGGCTAGTTCTGAAGAGCCCTCTGGCTTTGTTGAATGGTGCCGGCACAGAGCTCGGTTTTCCCGATCCGAGAGAGCGTCGGGTCCCCTCCCCTCGTCCTATGGCCAGTGGACACGGACCCCGTCTGCCCCTAGAGCGCAGACGCTGGCTCTTCCCATGTCCTCTCTTCACCTTCCTGCCCACCCTCAGGGCCCGGGGCCCCGGGGCCCACCTGCCTCCGTTCTCTGCTGTCCTGGCGGGACTCATGCGTCCACTGATGCGCTGCCCTTCCTACTGCCCGCAGGCAGCTAGCTCCCTGCGGCAGACGTGACCAGGGAGCGCGAGGGCCCGTCCCCAGGCCCCTCGGGGCAGACCTGGGCTCCGCTCCCCGAGGCCGCGGGCCCGCGGCACACCCGCCCCCACGCCCTGCGTCCCCCTGCCCCCCTTTCGGAGTCCAGCGCGCAGCGGACCCGTGCCGCGCGGTCGGGCGCCCCGGCCTCGGCCTCGCGGGGTGCGCGGGGCGCGCCGGGCGGTTT
>ML660599.1:0-24969 GCA_007570785.1 Antilocapra americana | reverse complement strand
CTCTCTCTCTCTCTCTCTCTCTCAATACTTTTCAGACTTAAGAAGGGACTGCTTATAACAAGAAAGGAAACAGGATGCTCGATTTAAAGCTTGATCATAAATATGTCAGAAAATGAGTTGCAAGGCTCAATTTCTGGTTCAGGGACAAAAGATCTTGGCATGCTTGAGCCCCTCAAATTGTGACTATTTTCTGATGAAATGGAGGACAGAGTTGGAAATAATTCCAACATTTAAGCTTGGTATAAATATTTTCTGTTATGCAAACAGTATATCTGTCCCTTTTTGTCATTAATTCTGGACAAACACTTCAAAATTGGTAGATATTTATTAAAAGGAATGAAAGGATTGATATAAAAGAGTCCTCTTGCATTTGATGCAGCCAAGAAAACACATTTTGAAGTATTTCTGCTTTATATATTCAATAAGTAAGTAGACATTTTTAATTTTATTTTTTAATTTCCTTTACATTATCATGTTTGTTTTGTCATACATTGACATGAATCTGCCATGGGTATACATGTGTTCCCCTCCCAGATCTGCCCTCCCACCTCCCTCATTCTACTCTGGGGTTTTAATTTTTTCCACTGCTATTACACTTAAGAAGAATGAAAAGTCATTGCACTCTTATTTTTATTTTTTTATTTTTTTTTACTTTTTTAAACATACACAACCCACAAACACATACGAGTAGGTGTGTATATATTTTCTCAAGATTTCTTTGAGAGATGAATTC
This sequence comes from Antilocapra americana, assembly GCA_007570785.1. Taxonomy (NCBI): domain Eukaryota; kingdom Metazoa; phylum Chordata; class Mammalia; order Artiodactyla; family Antilocapridae; genus Antilocapra; species Antilocapra americana. Next base: position 24,236 of record ML660599.1, on the reverse strand, counting down.
TTTGGGAAGCCTTATATTCTTTAAAAACTTACAGGATGAATAATTCAGGCTCTATTGTTGAAAATGTTCCCTTTTATCTAGCTTATCTTCAACTAACCTTTCTATAATAAAAGATGGGTTCCTACATCTGAGTACTAATTGAGCCCCCAAAAATCTAAACTCTCATTTACTTAAAGATACTGTTCTACGAAAGCTGTTGCTATCCTCACCTTGGGTACAGCTTTAAATATTCAAGTTTGTAGGAACACAAGGACATATTTTATTCGCTTGCACAATTGTCAACTAGCTGGATTTGGGATAACAACTACCCACTTAATGAGTAAAACAGATGCACAGCGCACTGTGCATAGATCATAATCAGGCTCTTCTGGCTAGCTGAATGTTACGATTATCTGAATATATCTCAAAATCATTTCTCAATAGTTCAGTATGTAAAATGTTCTTTCCTTAAACCTCTGGTACCAAATATTACAATAGAAATCGTTGATGATCCAAATTTCCCTCCCTTCATGCCACAGTGATTCAGCCTCCTGCCTCCTCTCCACATCATATCTCTTATTTCTGTCCTTGTCTATATTTCCATAGTTGTCAGAATAGAAAAAAATCAAACTAGATATCGTAAAGAGGCTCAATATATTATTTTAATGGGGGAATATTTTATAAGCTGTGTTTTTGTCAACATTACACCCACTGGTCACAGAAGCCTGGCACAAATGCTCCAGCAGGAAACTTATAGCCAGCACTATTATACATAATAGGTAACCGTCATCTTAGAATACTCTTAGAAAACAATTTCTTACTCTAAACACTGAGGGAAACCAAAGTTATGAGACAACTATAATAACCAATATTGATAAGAAAAATAAGGTAAACAGACCATATGAATTCTCAGTATTAAAAAATTAGATCATCTTATCTGGTCAAATTGCTTCATAGATATAGAAATGGAAAATGCAGAAGCAGTGGCAGATTTCCTCTTTTGTGGCTCTAAATTCACTCCAGACGGTGATGGCAACTAAAAAATTAGAGAAGAACTGCTTTCTGAAAGAAAAGCTCTTATAAATCTAGAAAGCATGTTGGAAAATGAAGGCCTGACTTGACCAATGGAGGCCCACAGAGTCACATCCATGGTCTTTCCAGTAGCCATGTATAGATGTGAGAACACAAAACTGCCCTCCTGGAGATGACTTGCAAGGGTCCATTAGATTGCAAGGAGATCACACCTGTCAAACATAAAAAAAATACATACATAAATAAATTCTGAAAATGCATTAGAATGGCTGACGTTGAAGCTGAGGCTGTAAAGCTTTGACCATCTAAGACTATAACTGGTTAACTAGAAAAGATAATGACATTTAGGAAGCAATGAAATCAAGAGGTGACGTGACTGAGAGGAGGAGAAGGTTGTATAGCTGCACCCATTTGAGGACATTATCTCAGAGAGACACTTGGAGATGGTGAGAAACAGAGAGCCCTTGTGTGTTGTAGATTAAGGGGTCAAAACGAGTCAGAGAGTGCTTTGTGACTGAACAACAATAAGACTTCAGTTAATAAAATGGCTATTATAGGGTCGCAATTGGGGTCCCATAAGGTTAGATGAATAGAAGGAACAGAACATTTTCTCCCACACAAATCCACCCAACAGCTAATTGCCCATGGAACATCTTCCAGAAACCAATTTGTGAATGATGTTTATGGGCCCCAGAAACTGAGAAAGGCAAATCAGTCTCTCAAAACGTTGATAGGATAAAATAGCGACATAAAGAGAGAACAAGTTTTTAAGAATGGAGACCTATTTTGAAAAGGGAGTTGTAAAGGAGTAGAAACTTGCATAAAATCCCGAATCATCTCTCATAAAAGTGAGTTGGAGGAGAAACAGAAAGAGGGGGGAAAAGAACAAAAGCACAGCTTATGCCAATAAATGCATTTACTAGTCAAGAATTCGCTCAGATACTCCTGTCCACAGTTTATGTGGAGTGTGGAAGATAGGCCTGGGAAATATCAAACACACAATGGTTAGACGAGGCTTTAGTGACATGAGGAAAACAATGGAGCTAAGATGATGTAGAAACATAAACCATGCAAAAACAAGAGACATATATTGTAAAAAAGGCCTTTCCTTCGAAAGGCTCTCAGAGCACATATTGGACAATGGCACACTCACAGGAGAGAAGACAGTGCACCAGAATGTACCAAAGGAGGCCAAGCTAGCTTCCATTTCAGGCCCTTTCCTATGAGGAGGGAGAGAGGAATATGTATCACTGCCAGAGCCACAAGGAAATAGGTTCCTGTTATCTTGGCCTCAAAGACATCTACCAAGCTCTATACTGGTTGACAGTTGTTAATAATGAATGCCTGGGTTCATGGAAAGTTCACATAGGTCAGCGGAACAAGATCCTGGGACCAGCTACCCTGAGGAGACACATGACACACCTGAGACTGTGAACTTGTGCACAGGCAGCAAACTAAGTGGCTGAGACCAGAGAGCTATATAAGGTGCATGGCCCACCTGGGACTGTGCCTTGCCAGCCAGCCACTCACCCAAAGTTTTGGACCTGGGGAGAGCATAAAATACATGGGTTATCATGGTCAGTGCCCTTGCTGAGCACCTAGGTGCCTGAATGGCTAAAACCTGGGAAGTGCATGCAACACAGGACCCACTTGGGACAGTGCCCTCGTGTAGCACGCATCAGGCTGAGCATGGTGGACCCAGAAAGTATATGTCACATGTGTCAGCGAGTCCAGTGCAACAGAACCCACAGTTATTCTCCAGCCAAACAGAAACACAACAGTGTAAACAGTGTATATTATAAAAGGGACCTCACAAAACCATATCAAACCCACAAACACCCCAGAGTGTAATGTTGGACAATTCATTGCACTCCAGAGGGAAGATATACAGATATACTGCCACTGCACAGACACAATTTTCCCAAAATATTAAACCTTGACAACTCACTGGTCAATCACACCCACAAAGGGCAGGTTTAACAACGACGTGGAGCCATAACCCTCCAGCTGGCAGAAATGACACCCAAAGCACAGCAATCTAAACAAAATGAAATGGGACAGAAATATGCAGGAGGTTAAAGTACATGATAAAACCCAGCAAAACAAACAAACGAATATGAGATAGGAAGTCTTCCTGAAAAAGAACCCAGAATAACGATAGAAAAGATGGTCAAAAACTTGTTGGAGTCACCAGGAATTACACTGGAGGCGTGGATGAAGAAGAAAGGTCTAGAAGAAATAAGGAAGAGTCAAGCAGTAACAATCAATGCAATAATGCAAATTAAAGCATTCTGGAAGGAACCAAGAGAAGAAAAAGTGTGACTGAGAAAGAAATAATTAGGTGGAGACTGCTGCTACTGCTGCTGCTAAGTCGCTTAAGTCATGTACGACTCTCTGCAACCACGTAGATGGCAGCCCACCAGGCTTCCTGTCCCGTGCATTCTCCATGCAAGGAACAGTCAACTTGCTTGCTATTTCCATCTCCGATGCCTGAAGCTGAAAACTGGAAGTGAAGTCGTTCAGCCTGTCTGACTCTTAGGGACCCCATGGACTGCAGCATCCCAGGCTCCTCAATCCATGGGATTTTCCAGGCAAGCAAGAGTACTAGAGTGGTGTTCCATTGCCTTCTCTGAAGTCGATGTATAAAGGAGGAAATAAATGAAACACACTGTGCCAAAAATAAAAAGGTTGTGGGACAGGAAAAGCTCTGACTAGGGCAATGACAAATGTTCCATAATGTGAAACATTGGTGTTCAGATAGACAACAGCAAGAAAAATGTAAGGGAAGTGGGGGTGATGTACATGGGAAGTTCTTGAGGAGGTATAAGTTGAAACCACCATTAAATGAGTCACAGTTCAAGAACTGGGACCAGATTGGAGCAATTGAGCACTTCAACCTGGGAAAGGAGAGTGAGAAAATTCTATATTGTTGCTCTGATAATGTGAATAATATTTGGAGTATGCTACCAAAATACTAAGTGAGCTAATCACAAGCTGGCAACAAGGTTGCTAGGAAAAACATCAACAACCTCAGATATATAGATGGTAAAACAGGGCAGGAAATGTAAAGAGGAAATAAAGAGTCACTTGATGAGGATGAATGAATAGTGTGAAAAACAGTGCTCCAAGTTCAACATTCATATAAGCAAAGATCATGGCATCTGGTCCCATCACTACTCAGCAAATAGAAGAGGTAACCATGTGGAAACAATGATAAGCTTAATTTTCTTTGGCGCCAAAATCACTAAGAATGGTGATTGCAGACATCACATTACATGTCACTTGCTTCTTGATATAAATGCAATGAAAAACCTAGACATTATATTAAGAGGAAGGCATGTCACCTTACTAAATTCTCAGTAAATAGGAAATCAATTATGGTAATAGTGGAGACTATGGGATATGGTTGAGTAATGTATATAGCTTTTGACTGATAATTTATTTAGGATCGCTTTGTTACTTATTCAGTAAGTATTTTAAGTACACATTTTGCAGGAGATACATCTTAGCAAATGTGCATGATACATAAGGAAACTTGATTAGAAAGAAAACTGTTAGAAGAATCCAGTATCTGTGATGGTTAACTTGCTAGGAAGGAAGAAAGGTTCTTTCCATTCCTATGCAAGAGTTTAGGAAAAGGTGTGAAATGTGGCTTATCATAACTGAAAATAGAAGTACAAGGCACAAACAGGACACTGGAAGATCAACTTCAGAGGTCAGTAGCTGCACAATATGCTATGGGAGATCAGTGGAGATTTAACTCCAGAAAGAATGAAGGGATGGAGACAAAAGAAAACAACACCGATTTGTGGATGGGAGTGCTGGAAAAAAAGAATGTTCAATTCGGAATTGGGAGGGGGGTGGGAGGGCGGCTCTGGAAGGGGAACAACTTCATACCCATGGTGGATTCACATCAATGTAAACCCAAACCAACACAATAATGTAAAGGAAAAAATAAAGAAAGTAATTAAAAGAAAACAAAAGTTCAATATTGCATAAGATCCAAAAATGGTAGGTCCATGAATCAAGGCAAATTGGAAGTCATCAAAAAAGGGATGACAAGAGAGAATATCTGTCAGGGGATGATCAACTTGAAGGAATCCAATATGTTGCATAGTCTTCCTTTGTGTGCCATTTCTCAAGGTATCTCAGGTCCTTCTCAGTTCCTGTTCCAGGAATGAGTAGAGCTGCATGTGAATCTCAGAACTGAGATCAAGGGGAAAGGCACCTGCCTGGATTCCTTTCAGTAATTCCCTTCAGTGACTCTTCAGTGACCTTGTATGTATGAGACTATCCATTTTGTTGCAACTGATGGGATTTCATTCTTTGTAACAACTAAGTAATCATTTACTGAAGATATATAAGCATGCATTTTTGCTAATTAAATGCTCTTACTCCACTAGAGACTTGGGTCCCCCATGTCCTTCTTTCTGTCGTCATTCCCTTCAGAGTATGGAACCTACCAAGCTCAATTTCTTGTCTGGGCTCCAGAGAACTCCTTGAGAGAATGCCCTGTGCTTTTGTAAGTGGTACAAATCCTGTGCAAGGGCTTTATTTCTTATCCACATGATCTAAAGATGCTGCTCTGTCTCTCTCTCTTTCTCTCTTTTTTTTGTCGACTGCAGTCCCCACGTCCAAGTCTGTAAAAGACCACAGCAAATATCAACATTCTCAGAATCAGCAAACTATGATCGATTGCAATGGGTAAATTTAACTCAGATTACCATTATATCTCCTACGGTGTCCAGGAATCCGTTAAATAAATGGAGTAGCCATCACAGTGAGCAAAAGAGTCTGAAATGCAGTATTGTACACAATCTCAAAAAGGGCAGAATAATCTCTATTCATTTCCAAGACAAATCATTCAATATAATGGTACTCCAAGTCTATGGCTCAACTGGGAACACTGAAGAAGCTGAAGTTGAAGAGTTCTATGAAGACGTACAAGACGTTCTAGTACTAACACCAGAAAAAATGTCCTCTTCAATATAGGGGACAGGATTTCAAAAGTGGGAATTCAAGAAAAACAGAGTAACAGGAAAAGTTGGCCTTGGAGTACAGAATGAAGCAGAGCAAAAGAGTATAGACTTCTGCCAAGAGAACACAGTGGTCACAGCATCCACCTTCTTCAAATAACACAAGAGAAGAATCAACACATGGACATCACCAGATAGTCAACACAAAAATTTGATTGATTCTATTCTTTGTAGCCAAAGATGGAGAATGTCTATACAGACAGCAAAAAGAAGAACAGAAGCCGACTATGGCTCAGATCACTCAATATCAGTATCAGTTCTGTCTCTCAGTCGTGTCCCATTCTTTGAAAAACCATGAACGGCATCACAGCAGGCCTCTCGGTCCATCACCAGCTCCTGGAGTGAACCCAAACCCATGACCAATGAGTCGGTGATGCCTTCCAGCCATCTCATCCTCTGTCTTCACCTTCTCCTCCTGCCCCCAATCCTTCCCAGTACCAGGGTCTTTTCTGATGACTCATTCTTCACATTTAGTGTGCACAGTATTGGAGTTTCAGCTGCAACATCAGTGCTTCCAAATGACCACCCAGGACTGATCTCTTTGGGATGGATTCGTTGGATCTCCTTGAAGTCCAAGGGACTCTGAAGAGTCTTCTCCAACACCACAGTTCAAAAGCATTAATCTTCAGTGCTCAGCCATTTTCACTGTTCAACTCTCACACCTATGAATGACTACGGGAAAAATCATAGCCTTGATTACATCAACCTTTGCTGACAAAGTAATGGGTCTGCTTTTTAATATGCTATCCAGGTTGGCCATAGCTTTCCTTCCAAGAAGTAGGATTCTTTTGATGTCATGACTGCAATCACCATCTGCCGTGATTTTGGAACCCCCGAAGTATAAAGTCTTACCCCTTTTCCGCTTTTCCCCCATCTATTTCCATGACGTGCTGGGACCAGAATCCATGACCTTAGTTTGCTTAATGTTGAGCTTTAAGCCAACTTTTTCACTCTCCTCTTTCACTTTCAGCCAGAGGCTTTTTAAATTCCTCTGCACTTTCTGCCATAGGGTGGTGTTGTCTGCATATCTGAGGTTATTGATATTTCTCCCAATAACCTTGATTCCAGCTTGTGCTTCTTCCAGCCCAGCATTCCGCATGATGTACTCTGCATAAAAGTTAAATAAGCAGGGTGACAATGTACAGCTAGATGTACTTCTTTTCCTGTTTGGAACCAGTCTGTTGTTTCATGTTCAGTTCTAACTGTGGCTTCCTGACCTGCATAGAGGTTTCTAAAGAGCCAGGTCATATGGTCTGGTGTTCCCATCTCTTTGTGATGCGCGCAGTGAAAGCCTTTGGCATAATCAATAAGGCAGAAGTAGGTGTTTTGGGAACTCTCTTGCTTTTTTAATAATCCAGCCGACGTTGGCAATTTGGTCTCTGGTTCCTCTGTCTTTTCTCAAACCAGCTTGAACATCTGGAAGTTTATGCTTCATATATTGCTAAAGCCTGGCTTGGAGGATTTGGAATTTTACTTGACTAGTATGTGAAATGAGTGCACTTGTGCGGTAGTTTGAGCAATCTTTGCATTGCCTTTCTTTGGCATAGAAATGTCAACTCTCCTTTTCCCCTTCTGTGGCCATTGCTGAGATTTCCAATGTTGCTGTCATATTGAGTGCCGCACTTTAACAGCATTATGGCTGGGATCATGAACTTCTTATTGCCAAATTCAGACTGAAATAGAAGAATGTGGGGAAAAGCACCTGACCATTCAGTTCTAACATTTATTAAATCCCTTATGATTTTACGATGGAAATGAGAACTACTATTAAGGGACTGGATCTGATAGAGTGCCTGATGAACCACAGATGGAGTTTCGTGACTTTGTACAGGAGACAGTGAATAAGATCATCCCCAAGAAAAATAAATGCAAAAATGAAAATCGGCTGTCTGAGGAGGACTTACAAATAACTTTGAAATTAAGGAAAGTGAAAAACAAAGAAGAAAAGGAATGATATACCAATCTGAAGGTAGTGTTCCAAAGAATAGCAAGGGAACACCAAAAAGCCTATGTCACAGGGTGCTCAGGGCTGGTGCAGAGGGATGACCCAGAGAGATGGAATCAGAGGGAGGTGGGAGGGGGGTTCTTGAAGAGGAACACGTGTGTACCCATGGTGGATTCATGTCAATATATGGCAAAACCAACACGATAATGCAAAAAAAAACGTAAATTAACTAATAATTCATGTATTTGAAGGGTAAGGTTACACGTTAATCTTCATTGTTTCATTATCTATTTTGGAACAAGTGTAAATTGAGGCTTTATTTCTATTTCTGGATATTTTACTACACCTTTTTTAAATAAACTCTTCAGTTTCAGAAAACATCCTTTAAGCATCCTCGTTAAATGACACGTAATCTGTTGTTTGCAAGCAAGAAAATGTGAAAAAAGGGAAAGGAGTTAATGGACGTTAAGTGAGTTCAGAAATCATCCCTGCTGATATGAAATGCTATCAAATTAGGATATTGTGGGCGAAGGAAGAGATATAAATAAAATTTTAAAAAGTGAAAATATACAGAACATATTTTAGTCCTTTCAACTTGCATGATATACTATTAGTTATAAGTAGTGTCTTATGTGTTTAAACTTCAGATTGCCTTCACAATAGAAATTCATATTTGACAATATAGATATTGTAGCACGGCCAAAATTTGATCACCGTTATATCAACACCGTGATACCAAAGATGGCATGACATAATCAGTGACTGGCAGGGGGTCTCCACAAGATTGTGATTTTTCAAATGGTATTCCATAGGGTCATTTTTGCTCTGCTGTCCTTAAGGCATGTCTTTGTTTCCTGTCACCAAGATTCCACCCTATGTTTCCTAAAGCATATTTAGATGTTGCTTATCGGTTCCCATGGAGACAGAAGAAATTCCTTGGGGCGATTTCAGCTCCTAATCATGTTTAACAAGTTCTATGAAGACATGATATCTGTATTAGTTTTGTTATCTTTCTGTTACAGTGTGCTTCTGGATCTACAACTCCCAAAATGAATTTCAGTCATGGAAAACCCCATCTCACAACTTTGCCTCAATTCTTTCTTGGGGTTTGAAGGAATCTCTGACTGCTCTCCTACCAGTGTGACAGCAGATTTCCGATTTTTAACATGTTTTAGGTCTAGTCTCTTTTCTTTATGTATCTTTCAGATCAATTGAAACTCTGAGACTGCAAATGACATATTTTTTAGTACTTTTTGAATTATCAATGAAGAAATGTAATAGCCAATCTAGTGCTATATACATTACTCAGCAACAACCTACAATGTGCACTGTTATCATAATTTAATTTTCTTAATTACTGAGCCTTATTTCCAAGTTGACAAATATTTATTATAGTTACATGAATGCCACGTGTAGGAAATTATAAAATGATTGTTGCTCTCATGAAATTTATAGTCTTTAAGAACCCATACCATGCATGAGGTGTCAGGCCCCAGTTCCCTAAAATTCAGTAGTATTGATAAAGATACGTTTGGGAAAAAAATAAGAATTAATTTTAATCAAATAGAAATATCATGGAGTAAGCAGGGATGCAAGTCAATGGCTGGAAAATGCATGGATAAGGAGAATCAATGTATCAAGTTGAAAACCACTGTTTCTGTTCCCTCTTGAAAATAAACTATTAAATTGTACCTCAATTGTCTTACCAAGGGAAGCCTGGTTACATGATACATTATGTCAGTGATCAATTTCTTTCAGATTTAAACTTATCAGTACCTTAAATTTCAAAAGCTTATAGAGAAAATATCTCAATACATAGGGGAAACACTGTACATGAATTCAATTTTATTCCCTTTCCTTATTGATTTAATAATTGGTGCCTAAAAGGCTAAAAGTGAAAACAAAATTTAAGTGGACCCTATGGGAGAGGACGAGGGTGGGATGACGTGGGGGAATGGCATTGAAAGATGTAACTATCATATGTGAAATTAAAAACTAAACCCAGGTTTGCTGCATAATACATGGTGCTCAGAGTTAGCGTATCAGGATGACTCAGAGCGATGGAATCATGAGGGAAGAGGTAGGGGAGTTATGGAACTGTAACACATATATATTCATGGTGGATTCATGTCAATGTATGGCAACACCAACACAGTAATGTAAAGAAGAAAGTCTTTCCTGGGTTTGTTACAGTAAATAAAATATATAGAACAAAATAAAATAAATTATACAAGAAAAAATTTTAAGTGAAGTAAATGAAGAAGATTGGAGCAAAAAGTTGAAAAATTGATGGTAGAAGGTCAGAGGATGAAATCAGATGCTTAACATATAACAAGCAAATGTGTTACTGCAGAGCCTAAAGAGATGAATATGATTTCAGTATTGTTACCCTACAGCATTATTTTCATTGTAGCAAATCACAGCATAGACTTAGATGCAAAATATTCTAAGATGACATGAATTTCAAAACAAGATATGTATTTCAAAACATTCTGATTTAAGATATCACTAGAGTGATATCACTCAACTACAAAATAACTTCTAACATTAAGCCTAGAAACAAATAACAGAGAAACTCTGTGAAGTTCATAGGTGTTCTTCAGTGAGTTCTTAGGTTTCATTTTCCATTTGTAATTGTGTTTTGAGCGTATGTTTGTGACTATGCTTGTGTGTGTGGATCAGATTAAGAATGTGTTCATGAGTGTATGTCTGGGTTCTCTTTTGGACTTTGTGTTAGAAATTTCAACTGAAGACATGGGCCATTCAAAAATATCAAGAGACACAAATTAAAATGCCCACTCAAAAGTCTGCTTCCTCTCTTCAAAGTGAAAGATAAGTGTGTGAGTTTCAAAGACTGAAAGCATTTCGATAATAACCAAGGCACTTCACCCAAATATATTTCAAAACTATGGTACTGTTGCAGTCAGCCCAGAAAAATTTGAGTGGGACCTTAGATGTTTATTATGGTTGGCAATAAAAAATCACACACTCTAATTTGGAAGTACCACAGAAGGCTAAGTAGATACCCGAAGTTTCAACCAGGCATTCCTGTAAACAGTGTATGACCTTCCTATAGGAGGCTGCACACTCATCAATAATGAAGAACATTCTTAAGAATCTCAAGAAACCAAGAATATATCCTGGAATTTTGTTCCCACGTGGTAGAAGTTGCCTTTCTGCTTCCCAATATATCAGACAGACAGTTCAAATAGAAGGAGGCTATAAGATGGCTCACAGTGTTCTTACAGAGCATGTTAAATGTTCAAGCTCCACCACACTGCTGAGATGCTGACTATAGAGGTCTTCTGCCCTCAACTCTGTGTGACAATTATTTTATAAGAAATTCATGAGCATTTGAGATGCATTGACAGTGCAAATATATAAAGCCAACTGTTGGGATCTGATTGAAAAAGGAATACTGTAGACTCCCAGTCTTCAGGTTTATGGGGCTTTCACAAGCATTCGCACACTTCCACAATCCTCAACCTTCACCTGAGAACAAATACTGTGACATTAAGAGAAGAGGAATCATCTATTCACAGAAAAGGCAGGGGCAGAGTCAAAATGGATCCAGACACCTCCCTAAATTTAAGGTCAATAATGTAGCCCATTGTAATCATTTCTAATGGTGACTAGGATATACAAGTCACAGATGCTTCTCCGGGATTACAGAGTGTGATTGAGAAACTATCAGGCTATTTACCACTCACCCCATCCTTATCATCACATACCATGTATACTAACACATCAGCAGATGGGCAGCTCTAGCAGATATTTAGAGACAATGCCTGATTCTGCCTGAGAAAAACGTAGCAGATCAAAGTGGCATGTGGGGTAATGGCTCCATCTCTTTATACCACTCAAAATTGTAGAAGTTCTCCTTCTCTGATCTGTCTCATAAGACATTTTGAGAAGTATATTTTAAGGGAGGGATATAAGATAAACTACAAGAGCTGTGCTCTTTCTAATTGTCCTAGTTACAACGAGAGAGTGTACATGCTATCTGAACCATTCCCCAAGCACTGCCAATATCAAGGTTTTGATGTTCTGACACCCAGGAAAGAAGCCAATGGCAGCCCACTCCAGTGTTCTTGCCTGGAAAATCCTTCAGCCGGTGGAAACTGATGGACTGCGGTCTACAGAGAGGCAAAAAGTTGGGCACGAGTGAAGCAACTTAGCAGCAGCCGAAACAGTCACTTAGTCTTCTCTGAATCATTGTGACTCCATGTGCAGCAAGAACCCCAGGCCCCTCTGCCCTTCAAATTGCCGAGAGTTTTCTCAAACACACAGCCTTTGAGTCAATGATGCTTTTCAGCCTTTTCACGGTCTGTCATTCCCTTCTCCTCCTGCTCTCAATCTTCACAAGTATCTGTTTCTTTCCAGTGATCTTGCTCTTGGCCTCACGTGGCCAGTATATTGGCTCTTCATATTCAGCGGCAGTCCTTCCTGAATCATGAGAGTTTTTCTTCTTCATGCTTCACTACTTGGAACTCCATGCTCACCATGGAACTCTCACATGTCTTCTCCAGCCCAGCTGTTGCAAAGCCTTGGTATTTTGGCACTCAGTTCTTGAGTTCCCGGTTACTCTTCCATATGTAACTTCTGAAAATCAACTTTGACTGTTTGGATCTTTTCCAACAATTGTCTAGCTTATTAATATGATGTCTAGATTAATCATAGCTTTTAATCCAATGGGCAAGTGCCTTTAGTTTCATGGCGGCAGCTATTGCCCACAAGAAACCTGTCACTGAATCAATTGTTTCGCACTGCTAGATCTCAAAATGATGGGATCGAATTCCATGACCTTATTTTTTGTGTTTGTTTGTTTTATTATTGGGTTTTAATCCAGCTTTTTCTTTCATCTTTATCAGAGGTCACTTTAGTTCCTAGTGTTTTCCAGTGGCTTGTGCATTGTCTTCTTTTAACCAAGGTTTTTCATACTTCTCACAGTAATTGTGTTTCCAGCTTCAGATTCTTTCAGTAAACTGCTCTCCATGCTGTACCCTGCACAGAAGTCCAATAAGCTGGATGACATTATATAGCCTTGATACATCTCCTGTATTTTGTACCAGTTCATTGTTTCTTGTCCAAATCCACAGTTGTCTCTTGACCTACAAACATGTTTCCCAGGAAACAGATACGATGGTTATGTTCATACCTCTAAGAATTGTTCACAATTGTTGTGACCCACACAGTCTAAGGGCTTCCCTAGTGGTGCAGATAGTAAAGCATCTGCCTGCAATGGGGGAGGCCCAGGTTCGATTCCTGCATCTGGAAGATCACCTGGAGAAGGAAATGATAGACTATGGTCCATGGGTCACAGAGAGTCAGATGAGAATGAATGCACTTACTTTCACACACAGTCTAAGGCATTAACAGAGGCAATGAAAGAGTTTTACAGGACTGTATGGAATCCCTCACTTTTTCTATGATCCAAACTGCAATTAAGTTTTACATATTAAGATTCAGTGACTAACCACACCTGCCTGTTTTTGTTTATTTGTTTTACTTTTCTTTTGTTTTCGGCATTTTTATTCTCTCTCTCTATTTCAAACTGTCATCAGCCAAATGTTGCATTCCTGGGCACCTCCGTCTTCTTATGGGCTTCCCTGGGAGCTCAGTTGGTAAAGCAATGGCTCTCAATGTGGCAGAGCTGTGTTCAATCCCTGGGTTAGAAAGATCCCCTAGAGAAGGAAATGACAACCCACTCCAGTACGGATGCCTGAAATATTAGATGAAATTATGCCCATCCCAGTCTCTAAGCATTGATACCCACTTATAACCATTAAATTTCCAGAGCAGAAATAGAAAGTGTTTTCTGCGAAAATTCCTGGACAGTTTGACAAACAGCTTGATATTTTCAGGAACTGATTTTCTGAGCCAAATTCATGGATCATCTCTTATATGGAAAATAACTTTATTTCCTCAAGCTGATGAAAATTGCTCTTTAGCAAATTCAGGAAAATAATCTGCTTAATTACATGTTCAAAGTCAATAATATACCACTCATGTGTTTATTTATGTAACCTCCCATTAAACAGATTACTTCATATCAATGAATGTGTGTTGTTTGACTTGCATACATAAGGGAATTACAGAGCTTGCCTAGGAAGAAAATCAGAAGTTCAATTTGGCAGAAAATAAGAGCATGCGGCGTGCAAATCTCTCCATGGAGGCATTATAAATAATACTCCTATAAAGGCAACTGTTCCCACAGAGAAGCAAATGGATATTAGTAGAAGACCTTGCTCAATGGAAAGGACTATATGGAAACTAGCCATAACTTTGAAGAATGGAGTGAAGATGGCAGAAGAAATATGAGGGGAATAGAACCAAAACTGTACCTTGGAGTGCGAGATGGAAAAGCACAGAATACACTGAGGATTCAGACAAGTCACTTTATTGAACGTAAATTAGTTTTGACTGAAAGGAAACAAAATGAAGAAGCTGAAGAAATACAGTTTTTATCAGAGTGAAAATCAAGCAGAGAATATGTGTTGTGGTCCTACATGCCCCAAACTGCAATGCATAGTCAACAAGTGTGCATAGGGACTGGAAGATGAAACATGGGCTTGAGAAAGCCAACCTAGGAGGGAACTCCTTTTGACTATGTGGAGATGGAATGATGCACCTGGGATGCCAAAGTGTGCATAAAGAAATGCCGCTTGAGAAATCACTGACTAACAGAGAAACAGTACCTTAGGGCTCAGTCACACCAATGAAGGTAACACCAGTGAAGCATCCCCTCTTCCGACAGGCTAAGACATACTCTAAGGAAATAGAAAGAGACTACACAGAACTACCACTCATGCTTCTACCACCTCAGGCTACACATCAATTCTATTATGACCATCACTTTTCTGTGAGTGGTTCCAGACTCTTTGTCTACAGGATTCAGAAAGGACAATAGATTTCCAATGAACGAAAATATCCATGTTCTGGCAGAACTTAGAACAAAGAGGAGTTATCAGATTAGATTGTGACCTGTCCCTACTGAAGATCCAGAGCTGAGTTCTGCCTGCATTGAGGTGAGCTTTCTTAATACTTGAAACTCTGCTGGGCTCATGTTCAGGACCAGAGCACTGACAGCGGGGAAATTAGTGAACATTGACAGTTTTGCTATTCTGTGACCTTGGTTCACTCTTTTACTCACTTGTAGGCTTCCATATTATTATCACTTATTTGGTATTTTTAGACTGTTTAAATCATATTTTTATTTGTTGCATGTATATATCGTGTACTCTTTTTGCTGCTCTCTGTGACTTTTGTTGACGTTGCTTTTTGTCATTTTTGTTCTAGTGGGTATATATTTACATATTAACTGTGGTTTTATGTTGTTGTTTTGGAGAGCTCTTGTCATTTTGGCAGATTTTTTTCTTTAGTTTTCTGGTGGCACTCTGCTCTGGTGTAGTTTTATGTCTTGTAAGTTATTTGCTTGGTTCTGTTGTTGATTCTGTGTTCTTCCACATTGTGATTATTGCTTGTGTCATTTTCCTTTTTGTTTGGATTTCATTTCTTACCATTTATCTGTTTCCCTTGTTTTTTCCTTCTATTGAATCTTTTTCTATGTAGTCTTGTTTCTCTGATAAGAAGTTAGCCATATCATCTAAGGTTTCAGCACTGTATCAAGATCATAGACTGCTAGAGAAACCCTGGCACCAGTGACTATAATTGGTGAGAGTCTCTGTGAAGGCCTCCATCTGAAACAAAGAACATTTCCACACAAAAGCCTATACGGTCTAGAGATGAGGCCTCACACCACACAAAAAGCAAGACAGAAACACAAGCCTAATCATCTACAGATGGACTGCGTAAAGTCAGACTAAGCTCCTACATACCTGCCAAAGACACTACTGACAGAGAGGGAAGCATCAGCTGTGGCCACTAGGATATAGTGTGATCCCTCTACTTCCAAGGACACACGAGCCACTGGACCAAACTAGACCCTAAGTGTACAGATTGGAAGCAAGAACTACAAACCTGCACACTGGGATGAAAAGACCATTAACACACTTCAGTTCAGTGGCTCAGTCATGTCTGCAGCTTTTATATCCCATGAATTGCAGCACACCAGGCATCCCTGTCCATTACTAACTCCCAGGTTCCACGCAAACCCATGTCCATCAAGTCAGTGATGCCATTCAGCCATTTCTTCCTATGTTTTCCTCTTCTCGTCCTGCCCTCAATCCCTCCCAGCATTAGGATCTTTGCCAATGGTTAAACTGTTCCCATAATGTGGCCAAAATACTGAACAATCAGGACTGATCTCTTTTAGGATGGACTGGTTAGATCTCCTTGGCACACAGCTTTCTGGACCATCCAACTCTCACTTCCATATATGACCCTTACTAGACAGAGCTTTGATTGCACAATAATGTCTCTGTGTTTCAGTGTGCTGAAACATCTAGTTTGATCATGACTTTTCTTCCAAAGAATAAGTGGCTTTCAATTTCATGGCTGCAATCACCATGTGCAATGATATTGGATGTCCACAAAAAATAAAGTCTGACACAGATTACACTGTCTGCCCATCTATTTGCCATGAAGTGATGGAACCAGATGCCATGGGATTTTTTTTCTGAATATTGAGTTTTAAGCCAAAATTTTCACTCTCTTCTTTTCTTTTCATCAAGAGGTGTTTTACTTCCTCTTTCCTGTGTGCCATAAGGGTGGTCCTGTTTGCATAGCTGAGGTTTTTGATATTTCTCACAACAATCTTGATTCCAGCTTGTTCTTTTTCTTTTTTTTTTTATTGTTTTTGTCATACATTGTCATGATATCACCATGGGTTTGCATATGCTTCCCCTCCGTAACCTCCCTACCTCCTCCCTCCCCACCGGGAAATCTCGCTGCACCAGCCCTGAGCATCAGTCCTGGACTGGCGATTGATTAGACATATGATAATTAACATGCTTCATTGCCCTTCTCCCATATCATCCCACCCTTACCCTCATCCACAAAGTCCACGAGTCTATTCTATACATCTGTGTTCCTTTTGCTGTCTCGCATGTTGGGTTCTCATTACCATCTTTCTTAATTTCATATATATGCCTTAATATATGATATTGTATTTGCTTCTGGCTTACTTGACTCTGGATAATGGGCTCCAGTTTCTTCCATCTGAGTAGAATTGTTTCAAATGATTATTTTTAATGCTGAGTAATATTCCATTCTGTATATGTACCACAGCTTTCTTATCCATTAGTCAGTTTATGGGCATCTAGGTTGCTTCTGTGTCCTGTCTATTATAAATAATACAGCGATGAACATTGGGGTACATGGGGCTCTTTCAATTCTTGTTTTCTCAGTGTATATGACCAGCAGTGGGATTGCTTGGTCATATAGCAGGTCTATTTGCAGTATTTTAAGGAACCTACACACTGTTTTCCATAGGGGCTGTACTAGTTTACATTCCCACCAACAGTGTAAGAGGGTTCCCTTTTCTCCATATCCTCTCCAGCATTTATTGCTTGCAGATTTTGGATGGCAGCCATTCTGACTGGTGTAAAGTGGTATCTCATTATGGTTTTGATTTGCATTTCTCCTATAATGAGTGATGTTGAACATCTTTTCATGTGTTTGTTAGCCATTTTTACATCTTTTTGGAGAAATGTCTGTTAAGTTCTTTGGCCCACTTTTTAATTGGGTTGTTTATTTTTCTAGAATGGAGCTGTAGGTGTTGTTTCTATATTTTTGAGATTAATTGTTTGTCCGTTGCTTCATTGGCTATTATTTTCTTCCATTCTGAAGGCTGTCTATTCACCTTGCTTATAGTTTCCTTTGTTGTGCAAAAGCTTTTAATTTTAATTAGGTCCCATTTGTTTATTTGTGTTTTTATTTCCAATATTCTGGGAGGTGGGTCATGGAGTATCCCGCTTTGGGTTATGGCAGAGAGTGTTTTGCCTATGTTATCCTCTAAGAGTTTTATATTTTCTGCTCTTATGCTTAGATCTTTGATCCATTTTGAGTTTATTTTTGTGTATGGTGTTAGAAAGTGATCTAGTTTCATTCTTTTACAAGTGGATGTCCTGTTTTCCCAGCACCACTTGTTAAAGAGGTTGTCTTTTCTCCATTGTATGTTCTTGCCTCCTTTGTCAAAGATAAGGTGTCCATAGATGTGTGGATTTATCTCTGGGCTTTCTATTCTGTTCCATTAATCTATGTTTTTGTCTTTGTGCCAGTACCATACTGTCTTAATGACTGTGGATTTGTAGTATAGCCTAAAGTCAGGTAGGTTGATTCCGCCAGTTCCATTCTTCTTTCTCAAGATTGCTTTGGCTATACGAGGTTTTTTGTATTTCCATACAAATTGAGAAATTATTTGTTCTAATTCTTTGAAGAAGACCTCTGGTAGCTTGATAGGAATTGCATTGAATCTATAGTTTGCTTTGGGTAGTATACTCATTTTCACTATATTGATTCTTCCAATCCACGAACACGGCACTTTTCTCCATCTGTTTGTGTCCTCCTTGATTTCTTTCATCAGTGTTTTATAGTTTTCTATATACAAGTCTTTTAATTCTTTAGGTAGAAATACTCCTAAGTATTTTATCCTTTTTGTTTCGATGGTGAATGGAATTGTTTCCTTAATTTCTTTTTCTGATTTCTCACTGTTAGTGTATAGGAATGCCACGGATTTCTGTGTGTTGATTTTGTATCCTGAAACTTTGCTATATTCACTGATTTGCTCTAGTAATTTTCTCATAGAGTCTTTAGGGTTTTCAATATAGAGGATCATGTTATCTGCAAACAGAGGGTTTTACTTCTTCTTTTCCAATCTGGATTCCTTTGATTTCTTTATCTGCTCTGATTGCTGTGGCCAAGACTTCCAAAACTATCTTGAATAGTAGTGGTGAGAGTGGGCACCCTTGTCTTGTTCCTGACTTCAGGGGGAATGCTTCCAGCTTTTCACCATTGAGGATAATGTTTGCTGTGCGTTTGTCATATATACATTTATTATGTTGAGGTATGTTCCTTCTATTCCTACTTTTTGGAGGTTTTTTATCATAAATGGATGTTTAATTTTGTCAAAGGCTTTCTCTGCATCTAATGAGATAATCATGTGATTTTTATTTTTCAATTTGTTAATGTGGTGTATTACATTGATTGATTTGTGAATATTGGAGAATCCTTGCATCCCTGGGATAAAGACTACTTGGTCATGATGTGTAATCTTTTTGATGTGTTGTTGGATTCTATTTGCTACAATTTTGTTGAGGATTTTTTGCATCTAAGTTTATCAGTGATATTGGCCTGTAGTTTTCTTTTTTTGTGGCATCTTTGTCGGGTTTTGGAATTAGGGAGATGGTGGCCTCATAGAAGGAGTTTGGAAGTTTAACTTCCTCTGCAATTTTCTGGAAGAGTTTTAGTAGAATAGGTGTTAGCTCTTCTCTAAATCTCTAAATTTTTGGTAAAATTCAGCTGTGAAGAAATCTGGTCCTGGGCTTTTGTTTTTTGGAAGATTTCTGATAACGTTTTCAATTTCTGTGCTTGTGATGGGTCTATTAATATTGTCTCTCTCTTTCTGATTTAGTCTTGGAAAGTTGCACTTTTCTAGGAATTTGTCCATTTCATCCAAATTGCCCAGTTTATTTGCATATAGTTGCTGATAATAGTCTCTTATGATCCTTTGTATTTCTGTGTTTTCTGTTGTGATCTCTCCGTTTTCATTTCTAATTCTATTGATTTGGTTCTTCTCCCTTTTTTTCTTGATGAGTCTGGCTAATGGTTTGTCAATTTTATTTATCTTCTCAAAGAACCAGCTTTTGGCTTGATTGATTTTTGCTATGGTCACTTTTGTTTCCTTTGCATTTATTTCTGCACTGATCTTTCAGATTTCTTTCCTTCTACTAGACCTGGGCTTCTGCATCTCTTCCCTTTCTAGTTGCTTTAGGTGTAAAGTAAGGTCGTTTATTTGATTTTTTTCTTGTTTCCTGAGGTGAGCTTGTATTGCTATGAACTTTCCCCTTAGCATTGTTTTCACAGTGTGCCATAGGTTTTGGGCTGTTGTGTTTTCATTTTCATTCGTTTCCATGCATAACTGAATTTCATTTTTGATTTCTTCTGTGATTTGTTGGTTATTCAGCAGTGTGTTGTTGAGCCTCCATATGTTGGGGGTTTTGAAAAGTTTTCTCCTGTAGTTGATATCTAATCTCACTGCATTGTGGTCAGAAAAGATGCTTGGGAGGATTTCAATATTTTTGAATTTTTCCAGGTTAGATTTATGGCCCAGGATGTGATCTAACCTGGAGAAATTCCCGTGTGCACTTGAGAAAAAGGTGAAATTCCTTGTTTTGGGGTGGAATGACCTATAGATATCAATTAGGTCTAGTTGATCTATTGTATCATTTAATGTTTGAATTTCCTTGTTACTTTTCTGTCTAGTTGATCTAGCCATTGGTGTGAGTGCTGTATTAAAGTCTCCCACTCTTATTGTGTTGTTGTTGATTTCCTCTTTCATACTTGTTAGCATTTGCCTTACATATTGTGGAGCTCCTATGTTAGCTGCATAAATATTTATAATTGTTATTTCTTCTTCCTGGATTGATCCTTTGATCATTATGTAATGTCCATCTTTATCTCTTTTCACTGCCTTTAGTTTAAAATCTACTTTATCTGATATGAGTGTTGCCACTCCTGCTTTCTTTTGGTCTTTATTCGCATGGAATATCTTTTTCCAGCGTTTAACTTTCAGTCAGTATGTTTCCCTAGGTTTGAGTTGGGTCTCTTGTAGACAACATATATAGGGGTCTTATTACTGTATTTGATCGGCCAATCTTTGTCTTTTGGTTGGGGCATTCAGCCTGTTTACATTTAAGGTAGTTCTTGATAAGTATGATCCCTCTGCCATTTATTTTATTGTTTTGGGTTCCAGATTATCTATCCCTTCTGTGTTTCCTATCTAGGCAAGTTCCTTTAGCATTCGTTGGAGGGCTGGTTTGGTGTTGCTGAATTCTCTCAATTTCTGCTTGTCTGAGAAAATTTTGAATTCTCCTTCAAATTTTAATGAGATCCTTGCTGGGTACAGTAGTCGGGGTTGTAGATTGTTTTCTTCCATGACTTTAAGTATGTTTTGCCATTCCCTTCTGGCCTGAAGCGTTTCTGTTGAGAGATAAGCTGTTATCCTTATGGGATTTCCCTTGTGAGTTACTTTTTGCTTCTCCCTTGCTGCCTTTAATATTTGGTTTTTGAATTTGATATTTTCTAATTTCATTAATATGTGCCTTGGGGTGTCCCGCTTGGGGTTCATTCTATGTGGGACTCTCTGTGTTTTTTGAACCTGAGTGGCTATTTGCTTCCCCAATTTAGAGAAGTTTTCAACAATTATTTCTTCAAGAATTTTCTGATGGTCTTTCTTTTTGTCTTCTTCTTCTGGGACTACTATGATTCGAATATTGGTGCATTTAATATTGTCCCAGAGGTCTCTAAGATTGTCCTCATTTCTTTTAATTCTTTTTTCATTTATCCTTTCTGTTTCATTTATTTCTGCCATTCTGTCTTCTACCTCACTTATTCTGTCTTCTATCTTTGTTATTCTACTGTTGGTTCCCTCCAGGGTGTTTTTTATCTCATTTATTGCATTTTTTATTGTATTTTGACTCTTTTTCATTTCTTCTAAGTCCTTGTTAAAGCTTACCTGCATCTTCTCAATCCTTGCCTGCAGGTTATTGAGCTGTGACTCCAACTTATTTTCCAAGTCTTGGATCATTTTCACATCATTATTCGGAATTCTTTGTCAGGTAGACTTCCTATCTCTTCATCTTTTGTTTGGTCTAGGGAGTATTTATCCTGTTCCTTTACTTGCTGGGTATTTCTCTGCATTTTCACCTTGTTTGTCTTGCTGTGTTGTTCCTTTATTGTGGGGATTCCTCTCTATGGGAGGGGTTGCATGTGTGTTTGTCAAAGTTTCCTGGATGGGAAGGCTTGTGTGGTTTTCTGGTGGGTGGGTGTAGGTTTCCTCACTGTTAAGTGAAGGGAAGGGTCTATAGATTTTCAGATGATTCCTTGGTCCGACTTCTCCTTCTCACAGTCTATAGAATCTTTTCTATGCAGTCTGCGCCACGTGCAGGGATTTAATCTGCTACTCCTGTCAGTTTCAAAGCTGTTCGCTCTGCTCGCCTCAGCGTCCTCTGTTTGCTGGTCTTTTAAGTGTCTATTCAGCGCTTTGGAGTTTGCCCTCTCCTGGTGAGAGAGCTTCCCCCGTCCCCTCTGCTCAGGCTCTCTGTCGTCTGCCCAGCACAGTTGGGGAGTGGGGCTTCTCCCCTCCCCCGGCCCAGCCAGTCTGTTTTCTCAGTGTGCAGGTAAGCAGGCCTTCTTGGTTGGGCTTGTACTTCTCACGATCTATAGTCTCCTTTCTATGCAGTCTGTGCCACCGGCAGGGATTTAATCTGCTACTCCTGTCAGTTCCAAAGCCGTTGGCTCTGCTTGCTTTAGCGTCTTCTGTTTGCTGGTCTTTGAAGTGTCTATTCAGCCCCTTGGAGTTTGCCCTGCTCCTGGTGAGAGGAGTTCCTCCACCCCCTGTGCTCAGGCTTTCTGTCACCCACCCAGCACAGTTGGGGAGTGTAGCTTCTCCCCTCCCTCGGCCCCACCACTAGGTGTGCAGCTGAGCATGCCTTCTAAGGCGTATAGAGCACCTATCCATCCAGAATCCCCAGAAGTCTTGGTTAGCCTCACCAGGGCTGGGTTATACCCACTGCTCTCGGGCGGGGGCTGGGCCGGTCCGCAGCCCACAGCTGCTCAGCTCCACCGGCCGGCTGCCTCTCTGTTTACTCCGCACCACCCTTTGTTCTGTGCGCGGGCCTGGGGGGGGGGGGCTTTTCCTGGTAGGTTAGGTCCCTTGGGCTACTCCGTTCCCTGAGCGAGCGGCCCACCCCTCCCTGAGCAGGAGCAGTCCTCTTCCGCTAGTGGGGGTTGGGGCGCCCATGCTGCCGCTCGGCTGTGCCTTGTAGCCAGAGACGTACCTTGCAGGGCTTAGCTATTATTCTGATTTTACTCCCAGCTATATTGCTCTCCAAGATTCACCGCAGATCTGCCAGAGAGAATGCTCCCTGATATTCGGAAACCTTTCTCCTCTTTTTTTTTTCCCTCTTTATTCCAGACTCCCTTTCCAGGATGGAACTGTTCCCAGCTCTTTGTCTCTCACTTTACTGCTTTTTTTTTCTTTGTTTTGTCCTACCTCCTCATGTTGGCAATGGGTCGCCCCTCCAGATGCCCAATGTCCTCTGCCAGCATTTAGTTCCTGTTTTTTGGAGTTTGCTCCGCCTTTAAAATTTCTTTTGGTATATTTATTGGGGAGAGAGTGTTCTCCCCGTCCTATTCCTCTGCCATATTGGATTCTCCCATCCTAAAAATTCTTTAGGAGTGGGATTTTGTAGGTTTCCTATTTTTGGTTACTATTTATGTAAGCAGCCTGTATTATAAGTTGATACAGAAGTAAACATTGCTCAAACATTGCTCTTCAATCACGAGGAGACCAGTGACTTTGTGATGTCAGAGCTACCCTTCAATTGCTGGGAGACCAGGGAATTTATGATGTCACAGCTTTTTCACTTTGAGAACCACTGTGATGGTCTAGAGAGTTTATCTCCTTAGGTCAGCCAAGCATCAGTAATATCAGACAAACAGGAAAGTATCTGAAGGCAGATTTCTCTGAGATGGCACATATTTTTCAGAAATTCAAGATGTGCCTTCTAAAGATGAATCAACTAGACCAGAAACCTCCACTAGATCTTTTTGTGATAACAAATGTACTGGAGACTTGGTTTTGAGATCTATGATTGAAGAGTATGCTTTTCAGGCTGTGTTAGAGGAAGTTGGGATGAAAAACCCACCTTACACATTTTCTGTCTCTGAAACAGACAAATTGAATGATTTTCTTCCACTCGCTTTTCCTCAAAAATTATGGAATTTAGTTGAAAGTGATCAGTTTGAATCTATTTGGTGGGATAGGAGTGGCACTTCTATACTGATCAATGAAGAACTCTTCAAGAAAGAAGTCTTGGGAAGAAAGGCCCCTTTCAGAATATTTGAAACTGATAGTATGAAAAGTTTCATTCGACAGCTTAACCTTCATGGGTTTAGCAAAAAGCAACAACCTTTTCAAAAATCTGCTTCACTACCTGACTTTCTGGAAGAGGAAAATAATGTCCCTGTTTTGAGTAAGGTATTCCAAAATTTTCACTTATTGACAGTATGTAAGATTAAATTGTGTGACCTAGAAAGCATGTTCACATGTGTCGATAAAA
>SRVM01004323.1:0-16992 GCA_007570785.1 Antilocapra americana | reverse complement strand
TACATATACACAATGGAATATTACTCAGCATTAAAAAAAAAATTCATCTGAAGCAATTCTACTCAGATGGACGAAACTGGAGCCCATTATCCAGAGTGAAGTAAGCCAGAAGCAAAAACAACAATACAGTATATTAACACATATATATGGAATTTAGAAAGACAGTAATGAGAACCCAACATGGGAGACAACAAAAGGAACTCAGATGTATAGAATAGACTTGTGGACTTTGTGGATGAGGGTAAGGGTGGGATGATATGGGAGAAGGGCATTGAAGCATGTTAATTGTCATGTGTCTAATCAATCGCCAGCCCAGGATTGATGCTCGGGACTGGTGCAGCGAGATTTCCCGGGGGGGAGGGAGGAGGGAGGGGGGACCCGGAGGGGAAGCATATGTAAACCCATGGTGATATCATGACAATGTATGGCAAAAACAATAATAATAAAAAAAAAGAATGTTCTTCATTATTGATGAGTGTGCAGCCTCCTATAGGAAGGCCATACACTATTACAGGAATGCCTGGTTGAAACTTCGGGTATTTACTTAGCCTTCTGTGGTACTTTCAAATTAGAGAGTGTGTGATTTTTTATTGCCAACCATAATAAACATCTAAGATCCCAATCAACTTCTGCAGGGGTGACTGAAAGAGTACCATAGTTTTGAAATATGTTTGGGTGAAGTAGCTTGGTTATTATTGAAATGCTTTCAGTCTTTGAAACTCACACACATATCTTTCACTTTGAAGAGAGAAAGCAGACTTTTGAGTGGGCTTTTTAATTGGTGTCTCTGGACATATTTGAATGGACCATGCCTTTAGTTGAAATTTCTTTTTTTTTTCTTTTTTATATTAGTTTTGCCATACAAGACATAATATCACCATGGTTTTACATATGCTCCCCGTCCAGAACGCCCCTCCCTCCTCCATCCCCCCAGGAAATCTCGTTGCCCCAGCCCCAAGCATCAACCCTGGGCTGGCAATTAATTAGACAAATGGTAATTAACATGTTTCAGTGCCATTTTCCCATATCATCCCACCCTTTAACTCATTCACAGAGTCCACAAGTCTATTCTATACATCTGCGTTCCTTTTGTTGTCTCACATGTTGAGTTCTTGTTACCGTCTTTCTAATTTCCATACATATACCTTAATATACTGTATTGTTGTTTTTCCTTCTGGTTTACTTCACTCTGAATAGTGGGCTCCAGTTTCATCAATCTGAGTAGAACTGATTCAAATGAATTTTTTCTTAATGCTGAGTAATATTCCATTGTGTATATGTACTACAGCTTTCTTATCCATTCGTCAGTTGATGGGCATATAGGTTGCTTCCATGTCTTGGCTATTGTAAAAAAAAAAAGCAGCGATAAACATTCGGATACACGTGGCACTTTCAATTCTGATTTCCTCTGTGTATATGCCCAGCAGTGGGATTGCTGGGTCATATGGCAGTACTATTCGGAGTCTTTTAAGGAACCTCCATGTTTTTTCCATAGTGGCTCTACTAGGTTGCAATCCCACCAACAGTGTGAGAGAGTTCCCTTTTCTACACATCCTCTCCAGCATTTATTACTCGTAGATTTTTGGACTGCAGCCATTCTGACTGGTGTATAGTGGTACCTCATTGTGGTTTTGATTTGCATTTCTCTGATAATGAGTGATGTTGAGCATTTTTTCATGTGTTTGTTAGCCATTTTTATGACTTCTTTGGAGAAATGTCTGTTAAGTTCTTTGGCCCAATTTTTGATTGGGTCGTTTATTTTTCTGGAATTGAGCTGCAGTTGTTGCTTGTATATTTGGAGATTAATTGTTTGTCCATTGCTTCATTGGCTATTATTTTCTCCCATTCTGAAGGCTGTCTTTTCACCTTTGTTATATTTTCCTTTGTTGTGCAGAAGCTTTTAATTTTATTTAGGTCCCATTTATTTATTCGTACTTTTATTTCCAATATTCTGGGAGTTGGGTCATGTAGGATCCCCCTTTGGTTTATGTCAGAGTGTGTTTAGCCAATGTTATCCTCTAGGAGTTTTATAGTTTCTGGTCTTATGCTTAGATCTTTGATCCATTTTGAGTTTATCTTTCTAACACAAAGTCCAAGAAAGACCCCAGACATACACTCACAAACACATTCTTAATCTGATCCATGCACACAAGCATAGTCACAAACATATGCTCAAAACACAATTACAAATGGAAAATAAAACTGAAGGACTCACTGAAGAACACCTATGAACTTTACACAGTTTCTCTATTATTTGTTCCTAGGCTTAATTTTGGAAATTATTTTGTTGTTGAGTGATATCACTCTAGTGGTATCTTAAATCAGAATGTTTTATTATATATACCTTGTTTTGAAATTCATATGATCTTAGAATATTTTGCATCTAAGTCTATGCTGTGATTTGCTACAAAGAAAATAATGTGGTAGGGTAACAATACTGAAATCATATTCATCTCTTTAGGCTCTGCAGTAACACATTTGCTTGTTATATGTTAAGCATCTGATTTCATCCTCTGTCCTTCTACCATCAATTTTTCAACTTTTTGCTCCAATCTTCTTCATTTGCTTCACTTAGAAAATTTATTGTATAATTTATTTTATACTGTTCTGTATATTTTTTTTACTGTAACAAATCCAGGAAAGACTTTCTTCTTTACATTATTGTGTTGGTATTGCCATACATTGACATGAATCCACCATAAATATATATGTGTTACACTTCCATAACTCTCCTACCTCCTCCCTCATGATGCCATTCCTCTGGGTCATTATGATGCACTAACTCTGAGCACTATGTATCATGCAGAAAACCTAGCTTTAGTTATTCACTTCACATATGATAGTTACATCTTTCAATGCCGTTCTCCCATATCATCCCACCCTTGTCCTCTCCCATAGGTTCCACTTAAATTTTGTTTTCACTTTTAGTCTTTTAGGCACCAATTATGAAATCAATAAGGAAAGGGAATAAAATTGAATTCATGTACAGTGTTTACCCAAAGTATTGAGATATTTTCTCTATAAGCTTTTGAAATTAAATGTACTGATAAGTTAAAATCTGAAAGAAATTGATCACTGACTTAATGTATCATGTAACCAGGGTTCCCTTGGTAAGAGAATTGAGGTACAATTTAATAGTTTACTTTCAGGTGGGAACAGAATCTGTGGCTTTTTATCTTGATACATCGATTGTCCTTATCCATGCCTTTTCCAGCCAT
This sequence comes from Antilocapra americana, assembly GCA_007570785.1. Taxonomy (NCBI): domain Eukaryota; kingdom Metazoa; phylum Chordata; class Mammalia; order Artiodactyla; family Antilocapridae; genus Antilocapra; species Antilocapra americana. The sequence continues at coordinate 13,774 of SRVM01004323.1, read as the reverse complement.
TGACTTGCATCCCTGCTTACTCCATGATTTTTCTATTTGATTAAAATTAATTCTTATATTTTCCCAAACGTATCTTTATCAATACTACTGAATTTTAGGGAACTGGAGCCTGAAACCTCATGCATAGTATGGGTACTTAAAGACTGTAAATTTCATGAGAGCAACAATCATTTTATAATTTCCCTCATGTGACATTCATGTAACTATAATAAATATTTGTCAACTTGGAAATAATGCTCAGTAATTAGGAAAGGTAAATTATGATAACAGTGCACATTGTAGGATGTTACTGAGTACTGCACATAGCACTAGACTGGCTATTTCATTTCTTCATTGGTAATTTAAAAAGTACTAAAAATATGACATTTTCAGGCTAAAAGTTTCAGTTGATCTGAAAGATCCATAAAAACGAGACTAGACCTAAAACATGTTAAAGATCTGAAATCTGCGGTCACACTGGTAGGAGGGCAGTCAGAGATTCCTTGGAATCCCAGGAAAGAATTGAGGCAAAGTTGTGAGATGGGGTTTTGCATGACTGAAATTCATTTTGGGAGGTGTAGATGCAGAAGCACACTGTAGCAGAAAGATAATAAATCTTATACAGATGTCATGTCTTCATAGAATTTGTTAAACATGATTAGGAGCTGAAATCGCCCCAAGGAATTTCTTCTGTCTCCGTGGAAGCAGAGAAGGAACAACTAAATATGCTTTAGGAAACATAGGGTGGAATATTGGTGACAGGAAATAAAGGCATGCCTTAAGGACAGCAGAGTAAAAATTACCCTATGGAATACCATTTGGTATTTAGGAAAACTGTTCACACATCTCATGGCCCATCCTCACTCTGCCATTAAAATCCTCTCCCTGAAAGTATTAGAGAACTCTGGGCCTTTTAAAAACCAGCTATTAGGACACCTTGCTTGGTCCTACAATGAAAACTACACTTGCTTTCTCTGAAACTCTCAGTCAGTTGATTGACTTTATTGCACAGAAGTGAGCAGACCCAAGTTTGGCTTCGTGAGAGAACTGAATATTAACAATGTGTGTATAAAAGGGATAAATCACTTTTATTATGGAACCAAGTAGATTTGTTGATGTGATTATTCTGTGTAAAAATTCTTTAGGAGTGGGATTTTGTAGGTTTCCTATTTCTGATTACTATTTATGTAAGCAGCCTGAATTATAAGTTGATACAGAAGTAAACATTGGTCAAACGTTATCCTTCAATCGGGAGGAGACCAGTGACTTTGTGATGTCAGAGCTACCCTTCAATTGCTAGGAGACCAGGGACTTTATGATGTCACAGCTTTTTCACTTTGAGAACGACTGTGATGGTCTGAAGAGTTTATCTCCTTAGGCCAGCCAAGCAGCAGTAATATCAGACTAACAGGAAAGTATCTGAAGACAGATTTCTCTGAGATGGCACATATTTCTCCAGAAATTCAAGATGTGCCTCCTAAAGATGAATCAACTGGTTCAGAAACCTCCAGTAGATCTTTTTGTGATAACACATATACTGAGGACTTGTTTTTGAGATCTATGATTGAAGAGTATGCCTTTCAGGCTGTGATAGAGGAAGTTGGGATGAAAAACCCACCTTACACATTTTCTGTCTCTGAAACAGACGAATTGAATGATTTTCTTCCACTCACTTTTCCTCAAAAATTATGGAATTTAGTTGAAAGTGATCAGTTTGAATCTATTTGGTGGGATAGGAGTGGCACTTCTATACTTATCAATGAAGAACTCTTCAAGAAAGAAGTCTTGGGAAGAAAGGCCCCTTTCAGAATATTTGAAACTGATAGTATGAAAAGTTTCATTCGACAGCTTAACCTTCATGGGTTTAGCAAAAGGTGACAACCTTTTCAAAGATCTGCTTCACTACCTGACTTTTTGGAAGAAGAAAACATTGCCCCTGTTTTGAATAAGGTATTCCAAAATTTTCACTTATTGACAGTATATAAGATTAAATTGTGTGACCTAGAAAGCATGTTCACCTATGTCGATAAACCTGAATTTAAAATTTAGATAGGAAAATATTGAAAGTGTTTTATTTTTCGAAAATGAGAACTACTGCACTTTCAAGTATTCGATATTTAACAAAATTTCCTAGCAACTTGAAACTGTATCCATGTCTTGGAGCTTCTTTAAGTGGTATTTACTGTATATATACAACGTAGTTTTAGTTGAGGAGCATATTTTATTCTAACATGTAAGCTTTTGAAACTTCTAACAAAGATGTTTTATTTGATGATATTTCATTATTAAAGGAATAGATTTTTATATTTAGCTTTGCTATTCAGATTTACCTTGGTTTATAAAGAAAGTGAATAATTGTATCTTTTCTTTTTAGTTACACTTTTACTGCAATCCCAATTTCAAAAGTGGCTACCCACAACTTTTAGTAAAAATCAAGAGAAGAGTTAGGATTAACAAGGCATCTCCAGTGTTTCCATTAGTTCTAGATAACCAGAAGAAGCATGTTGAAGGAAGGGCCAACAAAGATGATCGTGACACTGGTTATCTTCCTGAAGCTAGTGGAGAGAGTGTATTTTCAGCCTCCACAAGTTCAAGTGTGCCTTTCATACAGAAGCACTATACCAGCCAGACATTCACTAATACAAGTGCCCTATTTCCATGTGACTTTCCTTCCTCATCATCACTATCAGTTTGAAAAAGAGACCAGAATGTGGTAGATCAACCTGCTGTTTCAAACCAGTTGAGCATGATTAATTGGCATTCGATTAGCAATCACTCTCAGGTAAATGACCACCTTGAGGACTTTACTACTGCAACTACACCTGCTTCTCAGAGCTACGTCATCCCTCCATTACAGAGCAGTTCCTTTGGACTGATGATGGATCCTTCTAAATTTCCAGTCATCTCAGCCCATGACAGTCCTTTTCCTACCCTGCAACAGACTGCCAACTCATGGTTCCTAGTTCCAACGATCACTGGTACATCTACCCCCTCTCTTTCAAGTCATCTCATCAACAATCTCCGTTATATGAAAACCATGATAATTAAAAGTGACAGATTATGGATCTTAATGAAGATTAAAATGTATCTTGGGGGATGTCGACAAATACCTACAATTCATGTATTTGAACAATAAAGTTCCATGTTAATCTTCATAGTTTCATTTTCTTCTTCGGAACAAGAGTAAATTGGGGCTTTCTTTCAATTTCAGGCTGTTTTTCTGCACACTTTTATAAAATGTTTAGTTCAAGAAAACATCATTATGCATCCTAGGTAAATGACACATAATCTGTTTCTTGTAAGAAGGACAATGTAAACAAAGGGAAAATTGAACAAAAGGGGGAATTCTGAAATCATCCCCGCTGAAATGAGGTGCTGTCTAAATTAGGATATTACTGGTGAAGGAAAAGATACAAATGAAATAAAAAAGTGCAAATACTCGGTAGATATCTTAGTGCATTCACAATTACATTATGTGCTATTAGTTATCATTGGAGGTTTATTTGGTTAGACAGCAATTTGTCTTCATTATAGAAATTCATAATTGCAAATATAGATATTGTAGCATGGCCAAAATTATGATCACCTTTGTATCATCAAAGTTATACCAAAGGTAACCTGACATAATCATTGACTGGTCCGTGGTCAGCACAAGAGAGGTGTTTTACAAGTGGTATCTCATATGGTCATTTTTACTCTGCTAACCTTAAGGCATGCCTTTATCTCCTGCCACGTAGATTCCAACCTATATTTCTTAAAGCAAATTTAGGTGTTGCTTATCTGTAGCCACAGAGACAGAAGAAATCCCTTGGGGTGATTTCAACACCTAATTGTGCTTAACAAGTTCCTTGAAGATATGATATCTGTTTTCTCTACTAGGTTCATTATGTTTCTGTTACAGTGTGCTTCTGGATCTACAATTCCCAAAATGAATTTCAGTCATGAAAAACCCCATCTCACAACTTTGCCTCAATTCTTTCCTGGCATTGGAGGGAATCTCTGTCTGCCCTCCTACCAAGGTGAGCACAGATTTCAGGTCTTCATCATGTTTTAGGTCTACTCTCTTTTCTTTATGTATCTTTCAGATCAACTGAAAGTTAGAGCCTGCAAATGACATATTTTAGTACTTATGGAATTATCAATAAAGAAAGGTAACAGGCAATTAAATGTTATATGCATTACTCAATGCATCCTACAACCTCTACTATTATCATAATTAACTTTTCCTATTTACTGATCATTATTTTCAAGTTGACAAATATTTATTATATTTACATGAGTGGCAAGTGTGGGGATGCAAATTATAAAATGATTGCTGCTACCCTGAAGTTTATAGTCTATAAGCCCCCATAGTAAGGATGTTGTTTCAGGCCGCACTTCCCTGAAATTCAGTTGTATTAATAGACATATGTTTTCATTTTAATCATCTAGAAAATTCATGGTGTAAGCAGGGATCTAAGTCAATGGCTGATCCCTGAAAGTGGTTACAGGTCACAATACTTATGAACACTACCTAGAAATCCTGGCAATCTCAACTTTGTGACCATTCCTTTAGATTACGGTTGTAACATCAAGATATGTCCCTGTTTTTGTATGGTAATATACATAGGACAACACCAAGTTATGTTCACTATTATCATTATTGGTGTTGTTTGTTTGTTAATGGATGGGGAAATCTGTGCAAATTTTTGTAGATAAGGGAATTACTCACACAGCATGCTCTATTTCTTTGCCAATTTTTTTCATTAAATCTATGTTACCATGCATTAGAGCAGTAACAATTTGGGAGCTCTCATAAGATTTATTGTTATTGGTATCCTCAGTTATTATTTGAAGCCCGAAGTCCAATGGCTTTGTTTTAGATTTCAGGAATCTTTCTATGTTGTCAGATTTGCATGCATTGAGCAATATCTCCTTAAAAGTGATTACATGTTCTCTTTCATTGCCATGTACTGATTATTTCTGCTCACTTCCTTTTACCTTCTTTTCGTTTCCTGATTTAAGTGCTATGTCCTTCTCAAAAAGAACAGGATTAATCTGCTTAGTCCTGTGTGATCACTTGGAAAAGGCATGGATAATGACATTCAGTATATTATGTAGAAAGCTACTCTCTTTGTTCCATCCTGAAAATATAGTATTAAATGGTGCCTCAATTATCCTAATAAGGGAAGCCTAGTTACATGATACCTTATGTTAGTGATCAATTTCCATAATGTTTTAACATATCAGTATCTTTAATTTTAAAAGCTTATAGAGAAAATAACTCAATACATTAATGAAACATTGCACATGAATTCAATTTTGTTTCCGTTACTTATTGATTTAATAATTGGTGTCCGAAGGAATAAAAGTGAAAACAAAAAATTAAGTGGACTCTATGGGAGAGAACAAGGGTGGAATGACATGGAGAAATGACCTTGAAACTTGTAAACAATTGTACGTGAAATGAATCACCAACCCAGGTTTGATGCATGATACAGGGTGCTCAGGGCAGGTGCACCAGGAGGACCCTGAGGGACAGAATTGGTAGGGAGGAGGTAGGGGTGTTATGGTAAGGGAACATATATAACTCATTCCAGATACATGTCAATATATGGCAACATCAACTTACTAATGTAAAGAAAATAATCTTTTCCTGAATTTGTTACAATAAAAAATAAAACAAAATAAAATAAATAACACAGGAATAAAAATGAAGTGAAATCAAGGAGAAGATTGGGGAAAAAGATTAAAAAATTATGGGAGGAAATCAGAGGATGAAATCGGATACTTAATATGTAACAAGCAAATCTGTAAATGCAAAGCCTAAAGAGATCAATATGACTTCAGTATTGTTACCCTACAACATTATTTTCATTTTAGCAAAGCACAGAATACACTTATATGCAAAATATTCTAAAATCACATGAAATACAAAACAAAGGTTTATATTTTAAAACTTTCTGATTCAAAATGTCACTGGAGAGAAATCATTCAACTACAAAATAGCTTCCAACATTTATCCAAGAAAGAAATAAACGAGAAACACTGTGAAGTTCATAGGAGTCCTTAAGTGAGGCCTTGGGTTTTATTTTCCTTTTTTAATTGTGTTTGGAGCATATGTTTGTGTCTGTGCTTGTGTGTGTGTGGATCAGATTAAGAATGTGCTTGTGAGTGTATGACTGCATTCTCTTTTGGGCTTTTATGCTAGATATTTAAGATGAAGAAACGGTTCATTCAAAACTACAAAGAGGCACAAACTAAAAAGCCCATTCAAAAGTCTGCTTTCCCTTTCCAAAGTGAGTTTCAAAGGTTGAAAGCATTTCGATAATAACCAAGCTACTTCATCCAGATATAGTTAAAAACTATGGTACTCAATTATCATATAAGAAACTTATGAATGTTAGCGATGCTTTGATAGTGCAAATCTATAAAGCTAAAAGTGTTGAGATTTGATTCAAAGAGGAATACTGTATACTCCCTGTGTTCAGTTTTGCGGGGCTTTCCGATGCATTCACACACTTCCACAATCCTCAAACTTCATCTGAGGACAAACACTGGGACATTAAGAGAAGAGGAATCGTTTATTCACAGAGAAGGCAGGGGCAGAGTCAAAATGGATCCAGACCCCTACCTACATGCGGGCTCATCCTGCTTGCATCATTGTAAGCATTCCTAAGGGTGACTAGGATAGTAAAGCCAAAGCTACTTCTCTTGAGATTACAGAGTTTGATTGAGAAGCTGTCAGGGTGTTTACCACTCACCCTATTCTTATCATCACAAACCATGCCTATTAACACATCAGAAGCTGGGCAGCTCTAGCAGATATTTAGAGACAATGCCTGCTTCTGCCTAAGACAAATGTAGTAGACCAAATTGGCATGCAGGATAATGTTTTCATCGCAGCATACCACACAGCTCTGCAGTTCTCCTTCTCTGGAAAGGTCTCAAAAGACATTATGAGAAGTACATTTTGAGGGACAAAAAGAAAGAAACTTATAAGAGCTGTGTTCTTTTTGTCATAGGTACAATGATAGAGATAACATGCTATCTGAACCATCTACCAAGCACTGCCAATACCAATTTTTTTGTAGTTCTGACACTCATCAGAGAAGTTAATGGCAACCCACTCCAGTGTTCTTGCCTGGAGAATCCTATGCAAAGACGGAGCCTGGTGGGCTGCCATCTACAGGGTGTCACAGATTTGGAAACAATTGAAGGAACTTAGAAGCAGCAACAGCAGTCACTCTTTCTGAATAAATCTTTGTAACTCCATGTGCAGCCAGAACCCCAGGCTCTCCTGCCCTTCAAATCGCCCAGAATTTTTTCAGACACATGGCTTTCGAGTCATTCATGCTTTGCAGCCTTTTCAACCTCTGTCTTCCCCTTCCGCTTTGGCCCTCAGTCTTCCCGACTGTCAGTTTATTCTCAGTGATTTTGCTCTTGGCCTCCGGAGTCCAGTATATTGGCTCTTCACCTTCAGTGTCAGTCCTTCCGTGAATCATCAGAGTTTATTTCCTTCCTGCATCAATAGTTTCAACTCCATGCTCACCATGGAACTCTCACCTTCCTCCCCAGCCAAGCTGTTTCAAAACATAGACCTTGTGGTACTCAGTTCTTGATCTTCTGTTCACTCCTCCATATGTTACTCCTGAAAATCAACTTTGACTATTTGTATCTTTTTCAGTAAATGCTCAGCTTATTAATAAGGTGTCTAGATTAGTCATAACTTTTCATCCTTGATGCAGGCATTTCCCTCAGTGATATCAGAGGTCAAGAAAATGAAAACTTTCACTGAGTCAGTTGTATCCCACTGCTAGATATCAAAATGTTGGGACCAACTTCCATGACCTTATTTTTTCTGTTTGATTGTTTTCTTATTGGGTTTTAACCCAGCTTTTCCCTTCATCTTCATCAGAGATTGCCTCAGTTCCTAGTATTTCTCACTGATTTGTATGTTGCCATCTTTTAACTAAGGTCTTTCATACTTCTTGCAGTCATTTTGTTTCCAGCTTCAGATTCTTTCAGCAGGTTTCTTTCCATGATGTACTCTGCACAGAAGACAAATATGCCGGGGGACAATGTATAGCTTTGATGCATTTCCTTCTCTACTTTGTACAATTCATCATTTCTTGTCCAATTCCCTGTTGTGTCTTGACCTACAAGCACGATGTGGTGGTTTTATGTTCGGATCTCTCCAAGAAGCTTCTACAATTTGTTGTGATACACACAGTCTAAGGGCTTCCCTAGTGGTTCAGATGGTAAAGCATCTACCTGCAATGGGGGAGACCTAGGTTCGATCCCTTGGTCAGAAAGATCCCCTGAAGAAGGAATTGATAGATTACAGTCCATGGGGTCATAAACAGTCAGATGAGAATGGATGCTTTCACATGCAGTCTAACCCATTAACAGAGGCAATAAAAGAGATGAAGATGACTGCATGAGATTCTCTTTCTTTTTATATGATCCAAACTGCAACTAACGTTTACAAGGAAAAACAAAAATACAGTACACTAATGCATATATATGGAATTTAAAAAGATGGTAATGATCAGAGGGGTCCCCTTGGGTAGGAGGTGGCAACCTGCTCCAGTGTTCTTGTCTGGAGGATTCCAGAGACAGAGGGGCCTGGCGGGATGCAGTCCATGGGGTTGCAAAAAGTCAGATATGACTGAATACAGACACACACACACACACACACACACACACACACACACACACACACACACTTCCATTAGATGAATGTATCCCTATGCATTTGGAAAAACTACTTTGGACACAGAGATTAAAGTTTACCTTTAAACATTCCCAAAGTTATCTTTGCGTTAGGATAGATTATAGCAGTATTAAGAGGTTAAAAAGTAGACCTGGGGAAGACAGTTTCATACTGGCTAGAGTAGAGGGAAAAGGAAGAAAAAAAGGAAGATAGGAAGGAAAAGGAGAATGAAAGTAAGAAGGGAAACAAACTTACTCAAGTTCAGAAGAGAGTCGTCTGAACACAGAGCAGTCCAATAGGCCCATGCCCACTTGAGAAAATAGAACTGCATGGGTATGCTTTTGCTTAAGGTTCTCCTGTAGATCAGCACATACCATCTAAGGTGTGTAAGAATCCAAGGTGTATACAATCAAGATCAAGTGGTTCTCAAAAAGCAAAAATTTGCAGTAAAATGAGTTTGCGCTTTGTCACTCAGTTGTGCCTGACTCTTTGTGACCCTGTGAACTGTGGCTCGTCTGTCTCCTCTTTCCATGGGGTTCTCCAGGCAGGGATGCTGAAGTGGGTTGCCATTTCCTCCTCCAGGGGATCTTCCCAACCCAGGGATCAAGCCCAGGTCTCCTGTATTGCAGGCAGAAAACAAGACTAACACAGAATAAACAATAGGTACTTAAAGAACAAGTAGAAACTGACTATGATGCAGGAGGCTCAAAATAATGGTCTCATTTGTCCAGTAAGAACAGTGTGCTTTGTATGCTTTTAAAAATTGTCTGTTATGTATTTTAGTGCAAATTTACTTATTTACTAAAGGTTCATTAATTGAATTGAATAACACTTTTGTTTTTCAAAAATCATTCTAAAAAACCCAAAACTTTGGGGGTGACAAATCCCAGAAAATTCTCAGTGGTCCAATGCTGGGAGACCTTAGCCTGTATCATGACCTTTCCCAGAAGTTCCAGTTCACATGGTTGACAGTGAACAGAAGCGCTGAACAAACCCAAAACATCAAGAGACTTAGCACTGAACATGAGGGATTGCAGACAGGACAAAAAGAGCAAAATGCATGCTATCTCTTCTAACAGAAGCAAACACCATTAAACAGTCTTGACCAAAATAAAATAAACAACAACAACAAAAATTCTGAATCTAACCAAGTCTTTAGATACATTTCCAATTTTTAGGAAATACAAGAGCTAGGGAAGGAGTAAGAGGAACATGTTACACTAAATCACAGGGATGCAATCAACAAGATCCAGATGGAAAGACACTGACGTAAAGAAAGACATTGCTTCAATAAAAAGGTGCAAAGAGAAAAAAAATAAATAAAAAGATGGTAACGATAACCCTGCCTGGCAGGCAGCAAAAGAAAGGCAGATGTATAGAGCAGTCTCGTGTACTCGGTGGAAGAGGACAAGGGTGGGATGATATGGGAGAATAACTTTGAAACATGTTAATTATCATATGTGAAATCAGTCACCAGCCCATGTGTGATGCTCGGGGCTGGTGTACCAGGATGACCCAGGGAGAGGGAATCAGGAGGAAGGAGGGAGGGAGGTTCTGGAAGGGGAACATATGTATACTCATGGCGGATTCATGTTAATGCATGCCAAAACCAACACAATAAAGTAAAGGGGAAAAAATAAAAGACTAAATGACTTTTTGCACCTGCTTTTTTTGCTTGTTTGTTTGTTTGTTTTTTGTATTTTCGTTTTCTCTCTTTCTCTTTCAAGCTATCATTTACCAAATATTATGTTCCTGGGCTCTTTTCTTCTTCCTATGGGCTTCCCTTGTAGCTCAGTTGGTAAAGCAACGGCTTTTAACCTGGAGACCAGGGCTCATTCCCTGGGTTGGGAAGATTCCTTGGAGAAGGTAATGCCATTCAAGTAAGGTTGCCTGAAAAATTAGAAAGACATTTTGCCAATCCAGGTCTCTGACCCTTGACACCCTCTTAAAAAAGTTAACTTTTGAGAGGAGAAATAAGGAGTCTTTGTTCTGGGAAAATTTCTGGACCGTTTGACAAATAGCCAGATATTTTCAGGAACTGGCTCATTTTGAGCCAAATTAGTGTATTAACTCTTATGTAAAAAATAACTATGTTTCCTCAAGCTGATGAAAATTCCTCAATAGCAATTTCAGGAAAATAACTGCATATTTGTTTGTTCAAAGGCAATGATGTATCACGGATGTCTGTACCTATGTAACCTCCCATTAAACAGATTACCTCATTTGCTGTTTAACTGGCATGTGTAAAGGAGTTAAGGAGGTTCCCTAGAAAGAAAATCAGAAGTTCCATTTCATCAGAAAATAAGAGGACATGGAGTGCAACTCTCCCATGGAGGCATTACAAATAATTCTTCTACAAAGCAAACAGTTCCCCCAGAGCAGCAATTGGATATTAGCAGAAGACCTTGCTCAATGGAGAGGACTATATGGAAAGTAGACATAACTGGGAAGAATGGAGGGAAGATGGGAGAAGAAATAGGAGAGGAATAGAAACAAACCTGTGTCTTAGGGTGGGAGATGGAGAAGCAAGGACTAGGCTGAGGATTCAAGCAAGTAACTTCATTAAATGTAAATTACTTTTGACTGAAAGGAAGCAAATTGAAGAAGCTGAAGAAATATGGTCTGTTTAGAGTGAAAATAAACAGAGGATATGCTGTGTGGTCCTACATGCCCCAAACTACAATGCATAGTCAACCAGTGTGAATAGGGACGGGAAGATGAAACATGGGCGTGTGAAAGGCAACCTGGGATGGAACTCCTTTCGACTATGTGGAGATGCAATGATGCATCTGGGACATCTGGGACATCAGAAAGAAATACCTTTTGAGAAATTACAGTCTAACAGAGAAACAGGACCTTAGGGCTCAGTCACACTAATGAAAGGTAATCCCTCTGAATCCACCCCTCTTCCCACAGGCTAACACCTACTATCACACATTATAACCATGACTTTTATGCACGTGGTTGCAGACACTTTGTCTATGGGATACAAAAAGAACTAGATTTCCAATGAGTGAAAATATCCAGGACCTGGCAAAACTTAGAACAAGTACGACTTATCCCATTTTACAGTCTAACCTGTCCCTACTGACTATTCAGAGTTCAGTTCTTCCCACATTAGGGTGGGCTTTGTCGAAAGGTGAAGCTGTGATCTGGTTCATGATCAGGACAGGAACACTGACAGCAGGGAACCTAGGTAACATTCATTATACTTACAATGTTTTGCTATGCTGTGTGGTTGGTTCAGCCTTTTTCTCATTTATAGATTTTCATATTACTGTTGCTTATTTGGTATTTTAAGACTCTTTAAATCATATATTTATTTTTTCCTTGTATATATCGTGTAATGTGTTTTGCTGCTTTCTGTGAATGTTATTGCCATTTTTGGTCATTTTTATTTTAATGAAGAAATATTTATATATTAACTGTGACTTACTGTTGTTCTATGGAGAGCTCTTGTCATTTTTGTCAGAGTTTTTTTTGTTTTCATTCTTCTTCATGTGGTACTCTGATCCTATGTTGTTTAATGTCTTGAAATTTATTTGCTTAGTTCCATTGGTGATTCTGTGTTCTTGAACATTGTGATTATTGCTTGTGTTATTTTCCTTTTTGATGGATTTGATTTCTTACCATTTTTCTGTCTTCCTTTTTTCCTCAGTCGAATATTTTACTATGTGATCTTGTTTGTTTGACAAGAAGTTGGCCATATTATTTAGGGTTTCAGCAGCTTATCAAGATCATAGACTCCCAGAGAATCCCATGCTTTAATGGCTATAATTGGTGAGAGTCTCTACCAAGGCCTCCATGTGAAACAAAACCAATTCCACCTGAAAGCCTCTACTATGCAGACCTAGTGCCTACCACCACACAAATAGCAATACAAAAACACAAGCCAAATCATCTACAGATGGACTGATTAAGTCAGACTAAACCCCTACATACCCGCAAAAGACACCACTGACGTGGTCTCCACATGAGAGAGAGAAGCATCAGCTGTGACCACAAGAATATAGTTGCCAGTCCCTCCCCCTCCAAGAACACACAAGCCACTGGACCAAACCTGACCCCAAAGCACACAGCTTGGAAGTAAGTACTACAATTCTGAACCCTGGAAATCAAAGACACTAACATAGTTCAGTTCAGGTCAGTTCAGTGTCTCAATCATTTCTGCCACTTTGCAACCCTATGAATTGGAGCACACCAGGCATCTCTGTCCATCACCAACTCCCAGAGTCCACACAAACCCATGTCCACCAAGTCAGTGATGCCATTCAGCCATTTCTTCCTCTAATGTCCCCTTCTCGCCCTGCCCCCTGATTCTTCCCAGTATTAGGGTCTTTTCCAGTGGGTCAACGCTTCCCATAATGTGGCCAAAATACTGGAGTTTCAGGTTCAACATCTGTCCTTTCATGAACACCCAAGACTGATCTCATTTAGGATGGACTGTTCGGATGTCCTTGAAGTCCAAGAGACTGTCAAGAGTCTTCTCCAACACCACAGTTCAAAAGCATGAACTTTTCAGCATTCAGTTTTCTTTACCATCCAACTCTCTCTTCCATCCTTGATCACTGGTAAAATCATCGCCTTGACTAGATGGATGTTTGATCGCAAAATAATGTCTATGTGTTTCATTATGCTATCTTGTTTAATTATAACTTTCCTTCCAAAGAGTAAGCGGCTTTTAATTTCATAGTAGTAATCACCATCTGAAGTGAATTTGGAGTTCCCCAAAGTAAAGTCTGACACAATTTACAGTGTTTCCCCATGTATTTTCCATGAAGGAATGGGACCAGATGCCACACTCTAAGTTTTCTGAATGTTGAGTTTTAAGCCAACATTTTCACTCTCCTCTTTTGCTTTCATCACGAGGCTTTCTAGTTACTGTTCACTTTCTGCCATAAAGGGGGTGTCCTTTGCCTATCTGAGGTTATTGATATTTTCTCCTGACAATCTTGATTCCAGCTAGTCCTTCTTCTAACCTTGCGTTTCTCATGATGTACTCTGCATATAAGTCAAGTATGCAGGGTTATAATATATAGCCTTCACATACTCTTTTTTTTTTTTAATTTTGGAGCTCCTCTATTGTTCCACGTCCACTCT
>SRVM01004300.1:0-13404 GCA_007570785.1 Antilocapra americana | reverse complement strand
TCTAAGTTGGTCCCCAGATTGTTTGTGACCTTTTTTCTTTTTCCTTTCTCAACAATCTGTTACACACCCTGACAGGATGTTTAGAGAAACAGTCGTTTTGCTATTAGAAGAGGGAGATAGTTGGGCCAGAGATGAGTTCATCTTTCAATGCTACTGTGCACTTCAGCTCAGAGCACTGATGGGTGTGTTCTGTGTCCTCCCAGAGCGAGCCTAGTTGTCATCAGACACCAGAGGCCCAGCACACAGTGACTGCCACGGCACACACCAGTCTAGCCAGTGAGTGAGTCACACGGACTCAGGGACTGCAGAAGGTCGAACCCTGTTGATGGTCAAGGACATTTCATTCCATCCCCAGTGTCATCAACTCTCTGGCACTCTCCTCAAGATAAGAGGTCTCTCATTTCCCATCGTCTTTGGTAGGCATCTGACCTCTTGAGAACTAGATGTAAACCTTCCCGGTGTTGACAACAGTAAAATCTCATAAAACCTAAGTATCAGGGTTATCTCTAAGACTAAGTTTTTAAGATCACAATGAAGACCAACTTTCATCTGAGTCTATACTTCTCATTGTTTAACTTAAAAAAACGTGCAAGTTACCTTTCAATGAAAGTTTATTTATTTCTACCTAAAAATACATCAGAGAAATAGATATATAGATCCAGAGAGGCTTGATGGTTTTAACAGCTTAAAGAATTACTTTAGGAGAGTTTTATTTAAAAATAATATTTAGAAGAATTAACAATGGAATGTTCTTATGCTCATAAACCAGCTAGGATTGAACTGAGGTTCACCCACCTTATCCAGAGCTGCCTGAACCACCGCCTCACTCTCCGTGTCCAGCGCTGAGGTGGCCTCGTCCAGCAGGAGGATCTTGGGGTTGCGAACCAGGGCCCGGGCGATGGCGATTCTCTGCTTCTGTCCACCGCTCAGCTGGGCTCCTCTCTCTCCAACAAGGGTGTCAAATTTCTACAACACCGAAAACACAGGAGGATTAAACTACAGAATAAGCTATCTCAGCTCAGATTTTTAAGATGGGAAGTAATCCTATAAACAACCCAAACCTCACAGGCAGAATGGTCCAGTTGTGTGTGTATGTGTATCTGTGTGTGTGTGAAGTTGCTTCAGTTGTGTCAAACTCTGTGACTCTATGGACTGAAGCCCACCAGGCTCCTCTGTCCATGGAACTCACCAGGCAAGAATACTGGAGTGGGTTGCCATGCCCTCCTCCAGGGATCTTCCCAACCCAGGGATCGTCTCTTATGTCTCCTGCAATAGCAGGTGAGTTCTTTACCATTGGCACCACCTGGGAGGCCTCAAACTTAACAATAACCAACCCTAATTAAAAAAAAAATGTCAGGTCTTCCCTCATGGTCCAGTGGTTAAGAATCTTCCTTGCACTGCAGGGGACGCCTGTTTGAACCCTGGTCCAGAAAGATCCCACGTGCCAAGAAGCAACTAATACCATGTGCCACAACTACTGAGCCTGTGCTCCAGAGCCCCAGAGCCACAACTACTGGCACTTGGGTGCCTAGAGCCCGTGCTCTGCAACCAGAGAAGCCACCACAATGAGAAGCCCTCACCTGTAACTAGAGAGTATTCCCTGCTCCCCACAGCGCAACTAGAGAAACTCGGCTGACAGCAATGAAGACCCAGAGTAGTCAAAAAATAAGTAAATATTTTTAAAAGTATGTCTACTCCTAGTTGATGCTACTAGAATCTGGAGTCATCTCGATTGGCCACCTTGGGAAGTTCCTCCAGTTTATATTCCTTCCCTGACTTCCTATGCATCAGGCCAGCATGCCATGATCCTCCAGCACAGCAACGATGGAGGAGGACTTACATTAGGCAGTTTCATGATAAAGTCATAGGCGTTGGCTTCCTTCACAGCTTTCTGAATCTCATCCATGGTGACATCTTCACGGCCATAGCGAATGTTCTCAGCTATCGTGGTGGCAAACAGCACAGGCTCCTGACTCACCACCCCGATAATCTCCCGCAGATACCTTACGTTGATGGTCCTGATATCCTGTCCGTCGATACTGACCTAAAATAAAAAGGAGCTGTGATATGCACATAGCGCAGATTTGTGGTGTGCAATCTGCTCAGGTAAGTCAGTGCTGCAGCATCTGGTTGAACAAGAGTCATCTCACCATGCCCTCCGTGGGGTCGTACAGCCTCTGCATCAGCTGGACGGTGGTGCTCTTCCCACAGCCGCTGTTCCCAACCAGGGCCACCGTCTGCCCACTCCCTACCTTCAAGTTGAGGCCCTTCAAGATCTATGAGAATGAATGAGAAATAAACTTAAACCACAGATTTCAGGACTATGCACATTGTTGAATTGTTGAATAATCATTTAATTGTACCTTAACTTCTTTTCGAGCTGGGTAATGGAAGTGAACATTTCTGAATTCCAGATTTCCTTTAATATTGTCGGGTTTGTGCCCAGTGTTTGAATAGCTGTTGATGCCTGGTTTCTAAACAGAATAAAATTTCAGAAGGTTATAGCAACTACTAGAGAAGGCAATGGTGACCCACTCCAGTCCTCTTGCCTGGAAAATCCCATGGACGGAGGAGCCTGGTGGGCTGCAGTCCATGGGGGTCACAAAGAGTCGGACACGACTGAGTGACTTCACTTTCACTTTTCACTCTCATGCACTGGAGAAGGAAATGGCAACCCACTCCAGTGTTCTTGCCTGGAGAATCCCAGGGACGGGGGAGCCTGGTGGGCTGCCGTCTCTGGGGTTGCACAGAGTCGGACACGACTGAAAGGACTTAGCAGCAGCAGCAACAGCAGCAGCATAGCAACTACTAGGTTACAATAAATACTTTCAATTACACTTGTGGAGAGCTGAATAAAAGTGATAAATAGACTGTTTTAGACAGATAGACAAATGGCCAGACCAGACTTACGTTATCAATGATCTTGAAAATTTCATAAGCTGCTCCTCTTGCGTTTGCAAATGCTTCAATGTTTGGATATGCCTGTCCAATACTAAAAGTTCCAGTTAATACAGCAACGACCACCTAAGGAATGTGAAGTAAAAGCATCGAGTTACTTGGTATTTAGTATGCTTTTTTCATACTTTCAGCATTGCTAGTTCAAGTTTTACATGGCAAGACAACATACGAATATTGACTATTAAAATTATTTTTAAAATTGAAGTACTTCTCAGTTGAGAATGCTGAATTAGTCTTATTGGATCCATGAAATAATAAATTCTATATGACTGGAATATTTTCATGTGTTTTCAAAGGCCATGAATTTTGGTTTAGAGCATCAGCAGGGTATAGTGGAGATAAACCCTTTTATGAGAATCAGAAACCTGAGGTCTGAACCCTGGATTAAGCACTAAATAGCTGTATGTTTTCAGGTGATTCTCTGACAGTCTGGACTTCAATTTATTTATTTGCAAAAAGAGATTAAGATTCTGTTTTCCTCACCAAGCAATCTTAGTGTTGTTGTTTTATCAAGTGGAACAGTGCATAGGGAAATATTTTGTAAATGATAAAGCACACATTCTCCATCAGATGGAATCTTTTTTTCCCCCTCCAACAATCTCTACTCTTTTTAAGGTCTGATGAACAGATTTTTTTTTCATTTTGCCCAAATTAGTTTCTTACCGTACATTTGACACTGTTTCTCTACAGGTGCTACGGAGGACTAAAGTCACTGTTCATTTCTTTGTAAATCACACAGTAGTTATATTATCCAACAACTTACAGAGAAGAAATTTTGCCAAGTGTTTCTTTCTTTTTTTTTTTTTTATATATTACTTATGCTCTGACTTTATTTCAGAAAATAGTCAAGTGCACTTTCACAGACGCACATAACACTATGAGAAAAAGAGAGGTGATAGGAGGTAAGGACAGCAGACATATTCTTCTTGTTTAGGTGAAACTTACAGTACAACAATGTTGGGGGGTTTTGTACTGTTGTTGTTTTAGTCACTAAGTCGTGTCTGATTCTTTTGGGACCCATGGACTGTAGCCTGCCAGGCTCCTCCGTTCATGTGACTTCCCAGGCAAGAATACTGGAATGGTTTGCCATTTCCTTCTCCAGGAGACTCTTCCTGACCCAGGGACCAAACCCACATCTCCTGCATGGGCACTGAGCCACCAGGGTAGCCCTCTGTTGTACTGTAAGTTTCATCCAAACAAAACAAATGTGGCTGCTATCTTTGGTTGTTGTTTTTAAATGTTCTCTATGTCATTGTAAAGCTCCGTGGCCTTTTGTGTCATGCCCATTTGCCATATTTTATAGCACTAAGCACTTCGCATGTGTGTTTTCAGTGACTATTAGAGAATGTTCAGTGTTGTTAGTCACTCAGTCGGGTCTGACTCTTTGCGACCCCATGGACTGTAGCCCGCCAGGCTCCTCTGTCCATGGGATTCTCCAGGCAAGAATACTGGAGTGGGTTGCCATGCCAAGTGTTTCTATATTCACTTTCTCGACTAGTCCTTACAACAACACTAAAAGTTATGGCATCTTACTCCTGTCATTTCCATTTTGCAGAAGACGTAACAGAGTCTTCACAAGTCTAGGTGGCTGGACCAAATCATACAGTCAGTAAGTGGCACAGCCAGAATTTGAATCAAATCGGCCTGATATCAAATCCCAGGCTCTCACTCACTCTTCTTGGTCATTATTTAATAATCTTCAAAAATATAGTCTCTAACAGTCAAACCAACACCATTAAATTTCATTAGCATTTTAAAGGTAATTAATCTCTTACTATAACATCACTTACTGTGAGCATTTGTCCAATGGAATATTCCCTTGAGAGGACCAAGGAGGTCCCGTACCAGAACGCCAGGGCATAGGATGCGTAGATCAACAGAAAAGCAGCACCTATAGAGATGTTGGCCATGATAGCTTTCTTTATTCCAATTCTCTCGGCTTCTTCCAAATTTTTGTTGTACCTGGGAGAAGTAACAAAGTATCACACATGCTAGTAATATCTTACAAAATGGGTCGATACAGCATGATGGCTGCTGAGTACTCAAGACACACCAAGGCCTCGGATGGGTGCTTCACATGTATTTTCTCCCTGTGTCCACAGGTTGACCCCACGATGTTAGTTCTATTTTAATCTCTTCTTGTAGAAAAGGAAACTGAGGCCTTATGGAAATTAAGTAATTTGTGGAGATATGTTCTAAAAGCACCTTCTCTGGCCTTAGCGATAGTGAAATAAAAGAAGTTATACTTCGCAAACGTACAGCACTTACACTGTTTCATATACAAGACAAAACACAAGCTATGAAAACACTTGTTTATTCCCTTTAGAATCTGCATGAATTTTCAGTGTATTAATAAAATGAAGATAAAATGCTAGAAAGTACTCAATACAGACGTTTGTGGAGATATGGACCTAGAGACTGTCATACAGAGCAAAATAAGTCTGAAGAAAACATGTATCATATATTAACACAAATATAGAATCTAGAAAAATAGTATAGATGATCTTATTTGCAAAACAGAAATAAAGACACAGATGTAAAGAACATATAGACACCAAGGTGGGGAAGAGATGGGGTGGGATGAATTCAGAGGTTTGGATTGACACATATACAACTACTGATACTATGCATAAAACAGAGAACTAATGAGCACACGGAACTCTACTCAGTGCTCTGTGGTGGCCTAAATGGGAAAGAAATTCAAAAAAGAGGGGATATGGGGTATGTGTGTGTGTGTGTGTGTGTGTGTGTGTGTATCTGATTCTCTTTGCTGTACGATAGAAACTAGCACAACATTATAAAGCAACTATACTCCAATAAAAATTAATTAAAAAAAAGAAAGTACTCAAAACAAGTAAGTCCTTGAAACCCCTGCACATCAAGGATGAAGGCAGTTTTCTCCCTACCTTGCCTCCCTCTGGGCCTGCTGGAAGGACCAAATGAGAAAAACACATGCGTAGGAGCAATCTGAGTGCTCTGAATTGCCATCTAAAACTTTTTACATGTAAATAAACTGTGTCCTGTGCTATGTCGTGTCCAACTCTTTGCAACCCTAAGGATTGTAGCCCGCCAAGCTCCTCTGTCCATGGGATTTCCCAGGCAAGAATACTGGAGTGGGTTGCCGTGCCCTCCTCCAGGGGATCTTCCTGACCCAGGGATTGAACTCAGGTCCCCTGTATTGCAGGCAGATTCTTTACCATATGAGCCATCAGAGAAGCACCCATGAGTAATTCTTACAGCAAATACAGGGGATTACACAAAAGAGGGAAAAACCAAGGAAACAAACAAAAACCAGAGCAATGTTGGAGATCATTGATGGACATTTCCCTCTCATTCTAATCACTTAACATAATTTGAGCACTTTTTAAACCCTGGGAAAGTGGTTAATTTCTGATATTCAAGTTAAGGAGATAGGTACATAGCAGACTGTTCCACTTAAGAAGAGAGATATGGAGATAAGTAAACGAGGATCAGATTTTAAAAAATAGAAGGATCTTTGCAGATACAGAACCATGGTAAAACTATCAGAGAGAGTACAGATTGTAATTGAGCCTTAAACCTGTCCTTATTCTCTTAATACAACTCCCTACAGGACATCAGAACATACCAAAAACACATGATGGTATAAACATTATACAGTATTATATTAATTATTATGGAGGATTTGTTCCACTTTTAAGAATGTAGAAGCAGAGCTCAAGCCTTGCTCAGATATGAGCACACATTCTTTCATGCCTTCATGACATTTAAAACTGCTTCACCAATAACCAGTTACCAAAGCATGGGATGGCCCAATGAAATTTACATGATTACTTCCTAAAGAATAAATTTAAACAGAACTTTATAGTGATAAAATGGTAAGACATTATTGAAGTTTTTCCCTCCAAAAAATGTAAATCTCTAACTAGCCAGTTATAACCCTTGACCAGAAAATTATTTTTGAGAAATGTGCTTCAATGGTTGAATATACACGTCTCCCACTTTATGAGCTGATGTGATATGAAAGTACCACTGGGCATAAATTATACATGATTACATTTAAGGAACTTTAATGCTTATGACTCACACTTTGTTATTGCCTTTGTTTCAATTCTTGCTTACCGAGTGAGCCTAACGTAGAAATCACTGTGATGTGCTGTGTCCCAAGCAGCCAGAGGAAACTTGCACAGGAAGAAGCAACAAAGAAGAAAATCACTTAGATGCCAGAAAAGATAAATGAAAAAAGGAAGAGGGTAAGGAAGAAGGAGAAGCAAACACTACTCCTTTTGCATAGGCTTTTTGATTAGCTTGTCAGCAAAAATGTCACATGTACAGAATCAGATATTAAAATCATCAATTCATTAAAAACTCTAGTATCAAAATGATAAAGTAGGATTTCCTGAAAGGGGTCAAAGTTACATAACAAAACACTGACAATTAGAAAAAATTATTCTTCCTAAGTAATATGATCATATTTATCAATGATGCAAATAGCCACCTATGAGAGCAAGGAGCTGTGTCCAACTCCTTACAACCCCATGGACTGTAGCCCACCAGGCTCCTCTGTCCATGGGATTCTCCAGGAAAGAATACTGGTGTGGATAGCTACTCCCTTCTCCAGGGGATCTTCCCAACCCAGGGATCAAACCCAGGTCTCCTGTGTTCCAAACAAATTCTTTACCATCTGAGCCACCAGGGAAGCCCCATTGTATACTACTGAATTAAATTCAATTTAAATTCTGAGAGAATTTGAGAGATCCTACTATACCTGCTAATTTGAAGAGAAAATCAGAGTAAGACCTTAATTCCTATCTACATGGAAGCAGCAAAAGGAAGGGTAAGAACTAGAAGGAAAACTGAGGAATTATATTTGGTCTAAGAATAGCTTTAATAATTCTATTATTGCTATTGTTTAGTCACTAAGTTGTGTTTGACTCTTCTGACACCCCATGGACTATAGTCCACCAGGCTTCTCTGTCCATTGGATTCTCCAGGCAAGAATATTGGAATGGCCTGCCACTTCTGTCTCCTGGGGATATTCCTGACCCATGGATGGAACATGTGTCTCTCACATTTCCTGAAATGGCAGGTGGATTCTTTACCACTGACTCACCTGGGAAGCCCCTTAATAATTCTACTTCCAAATTAAATCCCAAATCCAGGGACTTATCATCCTTCTCCTGGACTACTTCAACAGTCTTCTGAGCAGTTCAAATTTTTGACGGCTCTCATCACTGGACCAGTTACAGACAGAGAAACGATTTTAAAACATAAAGTAGACAGTCATTCCCTTGTTTAAATCCCTCAACTGCTTCCCTGGGCCCTTGGAGTTAAATCCTGACTCCTTACCAGGACATGCAAGTCCCCTTGTTCCAGCCCCCACCCACCCTCAACAGCCCCTCTTACCTCAATCTCCTCTCACTCAACCGAGCTCCAGTCACACAAGCCTTAGGATATTTTCTAGAATATACCAAAGTCTCTGCCATCTCAGGAAACCTGGAAGACTTGTGTCTCTACCCTACTACAGCAGGCTTTTTCTCTTCCCTCAAGTACCGGCCTCCAGGAAACCTCAAAAATCCAACACGCATGCCTTCCTTGACCACCATGATTAAAGTAAACTTGTTTTGCTCACTCCCATCAGCACATTCTTCGATTCTTTCAAAACACGTTT
Organism: Antilocapra americana; assembly: GCA_007570785.1. Taxonomy (NCBI): domain Eukaryota; kingdom Metazoa; phylum Chordata; class Mammalia; order Artiodactyla; family Antilocapridae; genus Antilocapra; species Antilocapra americana. Next base: position 4,796 of record SRVM01004300.1, on the reverse strand, counting down.
AAACAATTCATGATTTAATGCATGTCTCTGATGATTTTTTTCTTCCTTCCTGCTCTCCTCCCTCTCTTCCTTCTCTTTTTTTCCACCTTATTTTTTTGACCAGGGGTCATATGAGGGTAAAAAAGGTAAAGATAAAGTAGCATATCAAGATGTCGAAAGACATTTGGACTTCCTATAAGTCATAGCCTGAGGAAATGCGCTAATTCTTTTACAAGGTTCGAATCAACACGGAAAATAAGTGTGGTGTTCTAAATACAAACTGATGAAGCATTAGGAATTATCTGAAAACTTAAACATAGGAATATGATTATGGCCTGAAACTTCCTTTTTTTAGGTTTTTAATTGTTTAAAAAACTTTTACATTTACTTTTTGAATAATCATTATAAGAAATAGTTAATAGAAACAGCTTTTCAAGGTAATTCTGATATGAATACCAAACCACGTCACCTAACGCATAAGTAAAATTAAAACTGAATAAAATTCAGAAAAGTTCAGTTCAGTCACTCAGTCACGTCTGACTCTTTGCGACCCCATGAACCACAGCATGCCAGGCCTCCCTGTCCATCACCAACTCTTGTAGTCTACCCAAACCCATGGCCATCCAGTCGGTGATGCCATCTAGCCATCTCATCCTCTGTCTTCCCCTTCTCCTCCTGCCCCCAATCCTTCCCAGCATCAGGGTCTTTTCCAATGAGTCAGCTCTTCGCATGAGGTAGCCAAAGTATTGGAGTTTCAGCTTCAACATCAGTCCTTCCAAAGAATACCCAGGACTGATCTCCTTTAGGATGGACTGGTTGGATCTCCTTGCAGTCCAAGGGACTCTCAAGCGTCTTCTCCAACACCACAGTTCAAAAGCATCAATTCTTCGGCGCTCAGCCTTTTTCACTGTCCAACTCTCACAGCCATACATGACCACTGGAAAAACCATAGCCTTGACTAGACAAACCTTTGTTGGCAAAGTAATGTCTCATTTCTGTTATATTCTGGAGGGTTTAACATAATTATATCCATATTTTGAGAAAACATTTCTAAATTTTCATTCTGTTTAACAGACAATTGATTTTTTTTTCCACTACCGACAATTGATTTTTAAGCTTTTTGATGTTAAAAAAATTATACAGTGAGGTCTACTTTGGTTTTGAAAGTTTATTATAATTTTTGAAGACCCGGTTACTTATTTGTATCAACTTAAGTTAAAAAAAAAACACTGCTTAATTGAAGCAGCTTAATACCATAATTAAAACTCTATAAGAATGCCAGCATTTAATATATGAATAATGCTAGAATGTATAAAGAAATCAGCCTGAGCACTGATTAACAAAGATATTTTTCTTTCTAGTTTTTATTCATAGATTGGAGAAGGAAATGGCAACCCACTCCAGTATTCCTGCCTGGAAAATTCCATGGACAGAGGAGCCTGGCAGGCTATAGTCCATGGGATAGCAAAGAGCTGGACCCAACTGGGCGACTTTCAATCACTTCCAATACACAAGTGAAAACCCAGAGCTTAGCACAGTGCTTGGCATGTGGTAGATGCTGGATAAATTTGCCAAATGAACTGAATGGTCAAAAAATGGCCAAGCTGGAGAGAACCTTAGGCCATCAGGTTGTAGTCCTGAGTCTATTCCTGATATTTAGGAAAAACTAATTTCCAATTTTCTAGGGGACCTTTCAAAGACAGAGTCCAGTAAATAACATCTTCTGAAGAAATAATTTTACACATAAAATGAATCTTTGAATATAACTGAGTAAGCCCATTTGCTTGTTAAAAAGTTGATCACTATCTTCTCTAAAAAAATAAAACAAAAAAATTTGTATCTAATTACTTAGATCACTCCATTAAAAATACTTTCAATTCCTTTAAACTTTCAGTGAACTAAAATAAGATTTATCTAAGTTTTGAATATTGGACTTGACACTTTTCACTCCTTACACCCAGGTTATACATCATTATAGCTTTTCATTGCTGATAATATCTTCTAAAATTATCATGTTCTTCAAATTTTGGATGCCATTAATCTAAGAAGTCTTATAATCATGTTATTTTATGCAACATTAATAAAGGAGTTTAAGAGAACACTCCATATACAGCAGGACCCAAAAGGCTACAGCCTCAATATAATGAGCATGGGCACCATGGAAAGTGACAGCAGGAGAACCTGCTTGTTGCAACCTTGACAACAGATGAAGGGTGGGGGGGTGAAGAAAACATGTCCCCTGGGAACTGGAACCATAAAAGGCAATGCTTATATGAGTCTGAAAACTATGAATTCACCAGTGTGGTTCAAAAACTCCTAGACAAAGAATATAATGTACATGGGCTCGGGTTAATGGTGCCCCCAGTGAGTGGCAGAAGCAAACACAAATCCTTCCTGCAAGAACTCAGCTTCTCAATCGAGATTCACAGCAATTTTAAGATGGCTCTGATTGTAGGATTTGTCTCAATTTCAGAGATGATTAATTGCAAGAGAAAAATACACATCCTAGAATTGAAAGAACACTGTATGTTCTCTAACTGCTCACTGCTGTTCACAGGAATGCCATTTTTACCCCTGAACTGTCATTAGGTACCCAGAGCCCTTCCCGTACATTGTTGGTCTGCAGATCTTATTACACTGTCACTGGAATGCCATGTACACAATCATATACTCTATACAGAATGACAGTTTTGCTTTTTGTTTACTAAACTAATATTTTTAGTATTCTTACTCTTATTTTTTCCTTAATTTTATTATTTTTACCAGTACAACTCTAAGTAGAAATGATGCTAGCGGATATATTTGTTTCATTATTTTAAAGGAATGCTATTAACATTTTGCTATTTAATAAAATTCCCTGTGGGTATCTGGTACATACTCTTTATTAAATTAAGCAAGTTTTTGTAATGCATCATCTGTAATTAATACTTTTACCTCATCCATCAGAACCAAATATCTTTCTTCCAGTCTACTAGTGTGGTTAATTATATGTATGAATTTCCTAAATTAAGTCATCTTTGCACTTATGGGGTCAAGCCATCAGGTTCAGAAATTTTTTAAATCTGATGATAGTTTTCACATTGATTCATTTAGCAAATAATTTACCTAGACTTTCTGCATCTATGTTTTAGATAAAACTGTCTTATAATTTTCCTTTCTCATATACCTACTATCTTGTTATGATGTCAAGGTTATACTAGCCTCATAAAATGAATTCACAACTTTATATTTATATGTTTTTTCATTCTCTCAAAAAATCTCTGTAAAATGGGAGTATCTCCTTCTTAAAGTTTTAGTAAAATCTGTCTGGAAAATTATCTGGATCTGGTGGTTTTTGAATGTTTATGTGTGTATGTATATGAAAGGCAAAAGATGGAGATTTTAAACTGGATTCAATTCCTTTAATGATTATGGTTCTACTCAAGTTTTCATCTTAAGTGAGAATTTTAACCTATATTTTTCTGGGACATCATCTATCTCATCAGGGATTTTTAATTACTGGTATAAAACTGTAACTCTTAAAATAAAATTTTAAAACTCTGTAGCAACTTTTTTCTGTGTTCACTTTCATTTTGTTCCTGATTAAACCTGCAAATTACTACTTGATTATTTATCAATATTTTCATAAAAATTAGTTTATGATTTTTTTTGTCAACCCTTTGCTTCTTTATCTTTGTTTTCTAGTAAAGTGTTTTTGCTCTTAATCCTTTATCCTTCTTATACTTCTTTTTCTGTGTTATTCTTTTTCTAACTTCTTAATTTAGCTGCTTAGTTCATGAATTTTCAGCAATTTTTAAATTTCTTCTACCAAACACCCTAGTGCTACCACTGGACTCGGATTCATTTTTAATGTGAAACCCTCAGCTTTAGGAAGAGAGAGCTCCCTGGTCCTCAGAATATTATAAATTGAGACTCTAGCAGCAGCTGAAGGTGAGGCTTGCAATTTTGATTTCTATGGAGAGACACTTTTCCTTGGAGGAATAACTAGGCAGAATCAGCTAAGATTTGTTGCCCCATGTTAGTAAACAAATTCTTTTTCTGGTATACCTCTCCACTGATAAAAACTGGAAATAAACGCCAAATTCAAAATTTCATTCTGGGTCTACTCAGATATTGATTCAGAAAGTTCTCTGCAGAATAAACTCTTGAAACAGTACCCCCCATGACTCTGATGGAGTATTTAACTTCCCCAAACAATATTTACCCCAACTGGTACATTAGATATGCTGTTGACCTGTGGTTGTATCTGTCCCCTCCCCCTGCAAGAATTTAAGCTCCAAGAGAAGAGGGGCTTCATTTGACTGGTTATTTGCAAGGCAATGAAGCAACACTTCCCATTTTTTAGTCAGACTCATGTTAAGGCAAAAGTAAAAACCTTTGAATTAGCAGATATAAGAATAATTACAATAATCAGAATCACAACTTTTCCAGAATATTAACTATGCTGTAATATAGCCAAGAAGCTATTTAAGGAAACATATACATCAGAGAATACCCTTATAATCATCACCATCAACCTGAAGGGCATTTAAGATGACAGAATTTAACATCTCTAACAACTTAAAAAAGGAGACTCAAACCTTTCAAGTTCTTTCTTCTGTCCTCCAAATGCAATCACAGTTCTAATAGCCGCTAAGACCTCTTCAGCTACTGCTCCAGCTTTTGCATATGCCAAAAGTTCTTTATCAGTAAATGAAGACAGTATCTGTTTAAAAATGCAATTGCAGATAATTTAAACCTTTTAACAAGTTAATTTTACCTTTTGTACATAAATGCTGCTGGTACACAGAATACTGTACTGTTATAAATCTTTTACT
>SRVM01004271.1:0-17432 GCA_007570785.1 Antilocapra americana | reverse complement strand
GGGAAACCCATATACTGCGTATGATGTCATACATATATTGGATATGATATGCATAAATGCAATGTGTGTGATATCATCGAGAGAGTGGTTGTGATGATGCATTTGAGTGTTGGGGCCCGGCCGGGTGACGCGATCAGCCAGAGCCATTACGGTCGGAAGACTCCAAGCCTGCTGCCATATAAGGTGCTGATTACCCGCCAGCTATACATTAGGCTTTCAAATCACCAAAAGGATCATGCGGCGAACATATATCCGACAGGCCAATCACCCACAATGCAGTGGGTACCTTGTAAGCCAAGCTTTCCAGTTGTTTTGCTCTTGCCGCTGCTTGGTCGCTTCAGTTGTGTCCGACTCTGTGCAGCCCCATGGACTGCAGCCTGCCAGGCTCCTCTGTCCATGGGATTCTCTAGGCGAGAGTACTGGAGCCGGTTGCCATGCCTTCCTCCAGGGGGTCTTCTCGACCCAGGGATTGAACCTAGGTCTCCTACATTACAGGCGGATTCTTTGCCGCTGAGCCACCAAGGTAAAGACTAGGATATTTTGAAAATTATCTGAGTCCCAAGGTGAGGAAAGGAGTTGTTTGTTTCAATTTAAGTTTTTAAAATTGAGGTATAGTTGTTGTACAAGATTATGTAAGATTTTTCAGTTGTATAATAGTGATTCACAAGAAAAAAAAATTGACTGTGATTTCACACGCAGCTTGGATGTGATGTCATAAAGTGGATGAGACATCATATAGAGTGGGTGTGACGTCATGATTACAGTGGATGTGATGTTATACCGTGGACATGGAGTCCTAAGCGTGGGTGTGATATCATGAATATACCTGATTTGATGTTTGAAACACTGGGGTGTGATGTTTAAAGAAGGAATATGACATCATAGAGAGCATATGTCATCATACATGTACTGGGTGTGATGGGTATAGCGTGGGTGTGATATCGTCTGTACAGTGGGTGGAATGACACTGATACATTGGAAGCGATGTCAGATATAGTGTGTGTCATGTTCAAGAGAATGGGTAGGGAAACCCATATACTGCGTATGATGTCATACCTATGTTGGATATGATATGCATACATGCAATGTGTGTGATATCATCGAGAGAATGGTTGTGATGATGCAGTCGAGTGGGTGCAATGTCATAAATACTGTGATTTAATGTTATTAATAGTGAAAGTGATGTCGAGCCTAGTGCGTGTGATGTCATACATATGCTCAGTGTGATGACACAGGTATGGGATGTGCTGTTATTTGTATAGAAGGTGTGATATCATATACATTTGATGGGACTTCACATATAGTGGGTGTGATGGCATGAATACAGTGCAAGTGATGTCATAAATACAGTGCTGTGATGTGAGAATGAGTGGATATGATGTCATAAAGAGCCCACAAGAAGGGATAGATACATTGGGCTCGATCTCATACATAAGGTACTTGTCATCTCACCTATACAGTGGGTTTGATGGCTCAGATTGCTGCAGTAACACAAGTACAGAAGATGTGATTTCATATAGATTTGATGTGACTTCAGGTACATTGGGGTTGACGACATGAGTATATTGGATGTGATGTTATATGTATAGCGGTGTGGCGTCATAAAGAGGGGATGTGATTCCATATAGAATACATATAACATCATACACATAGAGGGTTTGATGTCATTCGTATAGCGGTTTTGATGAAATGATACAGGGGATATCATGTCAGATAGAGTGTGTGTGATGTCAGATAGAGTGGTTGTGCTGTCATCCCCACAGGGCTCCTGATGTCTCATTAGTGGATATAACATCATGGACATAGAGAGTGTGATGTCACAGATAAATTGCCTGTGATTTCACACGCAGCTTGAATGTGATGTCATAAAGTGGATGAGACATCATATAGAGTGGGTGTGACGTCATGATTACAGTGGATGTGATGTCATACCGAGGACATGGAGTCGTAAGAGTGGGTGTGATATCATGAAAACACCTGATTTGATGTTTGAAACAGTTGGGTGTTATGTTTAAAGTAGGAATATGACATCATAGAGAGCATATGACATCATACATGTACTGGGTGTGATGGGCATAGAGTGGGTGTGATATCGTCTGTACAGTGGGTGGAATGACACTGATACAGTGGAAGTGATGTCAGATATAGTGTGTGTGATGTCCAAGAGAATGGGTAGGGAAACCTATATTCTGCGTATGTTGTCATACCTATGTTGGATATGATATGCATACATGCAATGTGTGTGATATCATCGAGAGAATGGTTGTGATGATGCAGTCGAGTGGGTGCAATGTCATAAATACTGTGATTTAATGTCATTAATAGTGAATGTGATGTCGAGTCTCTTGCATGTGATGTCATACATATGCTCAGTGTGATGACACAGGTATGGTATGTGCTGTTATTTGTATAGAAGATGTAATGTCATATACAGTGGATGGGACTTCACATATAGTGGGTGTGATGGCATGAATACAGTGCAAGTGATGGCATAAATATAGTGGTGTGATGTGAGAATGAGTGGATATGATGTCATATAGAGCCCATATGACGGCATAGGTATACTGGGCACGATTTCATAAATAAGGTACTTGTCATCTAACCTATACAGTGGGTTGGATTGCTCAGATTGATGCAGTATCACAAGTACTGAAGATGTGATTTCATATAGCTTTTATGTGACTGCATATACATTGGGTGTGAAGTCAGGATTACAGTGGATGTGATGTCATAAGGTGGACATGGAGTCCTAAGAGTGGGTGTGATATCATGAATACACCTGATTTGGTGTTTGAGACACTGGGGTGTGATGTCGTAAAGAGGGGATATGACGTCATAGAGAGCATATGATATCACACAGGTGCTGGGTGTGATGTGCATAGAGTGGGTGTGACATCATCTGTACAGTGGGTGGAATGACACTGATACAGTGGAAGTGATGTCAGACATAGTGTGTGTGATGTCGAAGAGAATGGGGAGGGAAACCCATAGACTGCATATGATGTCATACATATATTGGATATGATATGCATACATGCAATGTGTGTGATATCATGAAGAGAGTGGTTGTGATGACGCAGTCGAGTGTTGGGGCTTGGCCGGCTGAGGCGTTCAGCCAGAGCCATTACGCTCGGAACACTCCAAGCCTGCTGCCATATAAGGCGCTGATTATGTGCCAGCTATACATGCGGCTGGCAAATCACCAAAATGATCATGCGGCGAACATATATCCGACAGCCCAATCGCCCACAAGACACGTATTCCTTACATGCCCGTGAGAACTCCCCCCTCCCTTTTCCAACTCCCTCCCCTCCTCCCCATGTATAATCGCCTTGCTCTCAATAAAGTTTTGCAGCTTGATCAGAAGCTTTGTCTTGCTTCAGTTCTTCGCGCCTCTTATCCCACCCCTCTTTCATCCGTTTTCAGGTGGATTCGGAGCTCACGTTGATTGCTCTGCGGGCCAGAACGAGTGCACCCAGCTAGCGGCCGGAGCAAGTGGTGCCCAACGTGGGGCCCGAAAACCGCTTGGACGGACCTCTGTCCCCGTTGACCAGTCCCAGCAAGGAACACCATGATCACCCGCTCGTGAGACGACTCCGGAGAGAGTCCCCCCCCTCTTGATGGCGGCCTTCGGTCAGGTAAGTATTAATCATGGGACAAGCATGTTCGAAAGATGATGTTTTTATTAGCCAGCTTAAAAAATCCCTCAAGGTGCGAAGAATTTGGGTTCGTAAAAAAGATTTAGTTTCGTTTTTTCGTTTTATTTTGAAGACCTGCCCCTGGTTCCCTCAAGAGTGTACTATCGACACTCGTATGTGGAATCGTGTCGGAGATTGCCTTAATGCCTCTCCGCCGCCGCCCGATTCTGCGCCTCCGACCTGTTCAGCCGCCATCTTACACAGCTCTGCGCTCCTGCCCTTTGTGCCACCGCCATATTTTCCCACCCACCCAGTTACGCCCACCGCTCCCAACACAGCCTGCCTTCCAGCTCCTATTCTGCATAACACTGAGCCACCACCCATCAACCAAACTCCCCTCCCCCAAACAACTTCCCTTCAAGAAGCCCTGATTTTCATCTGAGATGTTAAAGCGGTGGCCAAAGAACTCGCCGACCTGACTGTCTCCGCCCCCCAAGAGCTCTTAGCCTTCCCAGTAACTAGGAGCCAGGCTCAGCCTCCGCCTCGTGAGGCGACAGACTCTCAAAGCCCTGAGCCCAGTGCTCACGACCCCCCACTTAGTGATCATGATGAAGAAGAGTCAGAACACTTGGCTTCTGACGATGATGAGCCCCCGGTCCCTCCATTCCCCATTCTTACAAAAAGCTCAGCTTAAAAACGCTAGAAAAGTTCAAAGCGGCAGTGGCCAACCACAGCCCCACTGCACCCTTCACTGTTGTCCTGATTGAAAACCTTAGTGATCGATGGCTTACACCCAATGATTGGTTCTTCCTAGCCAAGGCTGCCCTAAGCGGCGGTGATTTTATACTCTGGAAAAGTGAATATGAAGAGGCTTCCAAACAGTTTGTTGAACGCAATTCGCGTAAGCCCTCCTCAAAACGTTGGACTCTCAAAAAGTTCCTTGGCTCTGACTCCTACCAACGTAAGGAAAAACAGCCTCAATTTCCCCCCAGGTTACTAACACAAATTCAGTCAGCAGGTGTTCAAGCGTGGAAACACCTTCCCCAGAAAGGCGCTGCCACCACCTCCCTTGCAAAGATCAGACAGGGCCATGATGAGCTATATAGTGATTTCATTAGTCGCTTACAAAAACTGGCTGAACGGCTTTTTGGCTCTGGAAAAATCGAAAGCGCCTTCCTTAAACACCTCACTTTCGAACAATAGACATTTTGACAGCCACCCACTGGGCGCTTAACATCTCTAACCCCAGTCTAGCCCAAGACTGCTGGCTATGTCTCAGCCAAGGCACGCCCATGACCCTGGCTGTCTCCTCCGTTAATACATCAGACTTCAACACTATTGACCAAAACTGCACTCTCGGCCTGCCCTACAGGGTCCAACCTACACTGTTTTCATTCTCCCCCTGCATCTACAAACACCCGTGCAATGATTCCACAGATATCCCCTTTGGTTTCGCTGCCTTTACCAACTGTAGCTCTGTGTTTAACTATACCTCTAGCTACATCACCCTCCTATGCCCCGGACCAGGAAAGGCATTCGTTTGCGGAAACAATCAAGCCTGTACCGCCCTACCCCCCTCATAGACAGGGCTGTGCGCCCTAGCCACCCTGCTACCAGACATAGATATCATTCCAGGAAATGAGCCCGTTCCCGTTCCCGCTTTGGAACACCTTATGGAACGGCACAAAAGAGCCCTAGCCATTATCCCCTTGCTTGCTGGGTTAGGAATCTCTGGAGCGATAGCTACGGGATCTGCAGTCCTAGGATATGCAGTTGATTCATATTCACAGCTCTCTAAGCAGCTCATTGATGATGTCCAGGCCATATCCAGCACCATTAGTGATATCCAAGATCAACTAGACTTCCTAGCAGAAGTAGTCCTTCAAAACAGACGAGGCTTAGATCTTCTAACAGCAGAACAGGGAGGTATCTGCCTTGCCTTACAGGAACGCTGCTGCTTCTACGCCAACAAATCCGGCATTGTCCGAGATAAAATAAAAAGGCTACAAGAAGATCTAGAAAAAAGAAGGAAAATGCTAATAGAGAATCCCTTTCTGACATGCCTTAATGGACTACTCCCCTATCTCCTTTCCCTTCTTGGGCCCCTGATCACTGTTCTCCTGCTTCTCACCTTTGCCCCCTGGGTTCTGAGGCGTGTCATGACACTTGTCAAAGACAAGCTTAACAACATACTAGGGAGACCCATCCAGATCCACTATCACCAGTAACAAATGCTCGACCATGAACATTATCAAGGCCCTCTCCCACGGGAGCTGCATGATTCTCGAGAGTCTGCATTGCGGGCCAGTTGCTTGAATGGACACCGCTAGGTGCGCGACAAAGTACCGCAAGGAGGGGTCTCCAACAAAGAGGCCACTCTCGAGCCTCCTGCGAGGTAAGCCAGCTTGCATGGAGGTTGACACCAAAATCCTCCCCTCCAAAAACGGGTGTCCATTAAGCTCTATGCAGAGCTCAGGAGGAGCTTGGCCACTGCCTCACCTAGCCGGTCAATGTCCAAACAAAACCAGACACCTCGCCTTACAAAACAAAAAGGGAGGAGATGTTGTGGCCCGGCCGGCTGAGGGGGTCACCCAGAGGCATTACGGTCGGAACACTCCAAGCCTGCTGCCATATAAGGCGCTGATTACGTGCCAGCTATACATTCGACTGGCAAATCACCAAAAGGATCAAGAGGGGAACATATATCCGATAGGCCAATCGCCCACAAGACATGTATTCCTTATGCCCATCAGAACTCCCCCCTCCCTTTTCCCACTCCCTCCCCTCCTTCCCATATATAATCGCCTTGCGGTCAATAAAGTTTTGGAGCTTGATCAGAACCTTTGTCTTGCTGCCATTCTTCGCGCCTCTTGTCAAACCCCCCTTTCATCCGTTTTCAGGTGGATTCGGAGCTCACGTTGATTGCTCTGTGGGCAAGAGCGACTGTGCCCAGCTAGAGGCCGGAGCAGTCGAGTGGGTGCAATGTCATAAATACTGTGATTTAATGTCATAAATAGTGAATGTGATGTCGAGTCTAGTGCATGTGATGTTACACATATGCCCAGTGTGATGACACAGGTATGGGATGTGCTGTTATTTGTATAGAAGATGTGATGTCATATACAGTTGATGGGACTTCACATATAGTGGGTGTGATGGTATGAATACGGTGCAAGTAATGTCATAAATACAGTGGTGTGGTGTGAAAATGTGTGGATATGATGTCATAAAGAGCCCATATGTCGGCATAGATACATTGCGCACGATGTCATACATAAGGTAGTTGTTATCGAACCTATACAGTGGGTTGGATGGCTCAGATTGATGCAGTATCACAAGTACAGAAGATGTGATTTCATATAGCTTTGATGTGACTTCATATACATTGGAGGTGACGTCATGAGTACATTGGATGTGATGTCATAAATGTAGTGGTGTGACGTCATAAAGAGGGGATGTAATGGTATATAGAGTACGGAGGACATCATACACATAGAGGGTGTGATGTCATACGTATAGCGGTTTTGATGAAAGGATACAGCGGAGATCATGTCACATAGAGGGTGGGTGATGTCCCATAGAGTGGTTGTGCTGTCATCCCCACAGGGCTCCTGATGTCTCATTGGGGGATGTAACGTCATAGACATAGTGAGTGTGATGTCACAGATAAATTGCCTGGGATTTCACACGCAGCTTGGATGTGATGTCATAAAGTGGATGAGACATCCTATAGAGTGGCTGTGACGTCATGATTACAGTGGATGTTATGTCATACCGTGGACATGGAGTCCTAAGAGTGGGTGTGATATCATGAATAAACCTGATTTGATGTTTGAAACACTGCGGTGTGATGGGATAAAGAGGGGATATGACGTCATAGAGAGCATATGACGTCATGCATGAACTGGGTGTGATGGGCATCGAGTGGGTGTGATATCATCTGTACAGTGTGTGGAATGACACTGATACAGTGGAAGCGATGTCAGATATAGTGTGTGTGATGTCCAAGAGAAAGGGTAGGGAAACCCATATACTGCGTATGATGTCATACCTATGTTGGATATGATATGCACACTTGCAAAGTGTGTGATATCATCGAGAGAATGGTTGTGATGGTGCAGTCGAGTGGGTGCAATGTCATAAATACTGTGATTTAATGTCATTAGTAGTGAATGTCATGTCGAGTCTAGTGCATGTGATGTCATACATATGCCCAGTGTGATGACACAGGTATGGGATGTGCTGTTATTTGTATAGAAGATGTGATGTTACATACAGTTGATGGGACTTCACATATTGTGGATGTGATGGCATGAGTACAGTGCAAGTGATGTCATAAATACAGTGATGTGATGTGAGAATGAGTGGGTATGATGTCATAAAGAGCCCATATGATGGCATAGATATATTGGGCACAATGTCATACATAAGGTACTGGTCATCTAACCTATGCAGTGGGTTGGATGGCTCAGATTGATGCAGTATCACAAGTACAGAAGATGTGATTTCATATAGCTTTGATGTGACTTCATATACACTGGGGGTGACGTCATGAGTACATTGGATATGATGTCATAAATGTAGCGGTGTGATGTCATAAACAGGGGATGTGATGGCATATAGAGTACGTATGACATCATACTCATAGAGGGTGTGATGTCATTCATATAATGGTTTTGATGAAAGGATACAGTGGAGATCATGTCAGATAGAGTGTGTGTGATGTCAGATAGAGTGGTTGTGCTGTCATCCCCTCAGGGCTCCTGATGTCTCATTAGTGGATATAACGTCATAAACATAGTGAGTGTGATGTCACAGATAAATTGCCTGTGATTTCACACGCAGCTTGGAAGTGATGTCATAAAGTGGATGAGACATCATATAGAGTGGGTGTGATGTCATGATTACAATGGATGTGATGTCATACCGTGGACATGGAGTCCTAAGAGTGGGGGTGGTATCATGAATACACCTTATTTGATGTTTGAAACACTGGAGTGTGATGTCATAATGAGGGGATATGACGTCATTGAGAGCATATAACGTCATGCAGATATTGGGTGTGATGGGCATCGAGTGGGTGTGATATCATCTGTACAGTGGGTGGAATGACACTGATACAGTGGAAGCGATGTCAGATATAGTGTGTGTCATGTCCAAGAGAATGGGTCGGGAAACGCATATACTGCCTATGATGTCATACCTATGTTGGATATGATATGCATAAATGCAATGTGTGTGATATCATCGAGAGAATGGTTGTGAGGATGCAGTCGAGTGGGTGCAATGTCATAAATACTGTGATTTTATGTCATAAATAGTGAATGTGATGTCGAGTCTAGTGCATGTGATATCATACATATGCCCAGTGTTATGACACAGGTATGGAATGTGATGTTATTTCTATAGAAGATGTGATGTCATATACAGTTGATGGGACTTCACATGTAGTCGGTGTGATAGCATGAACACAGTGCAAGTGATGTCATATATACAGTGGTGTGATGTGATAATGAGTGGATATGATGTCATAAAGAGCCCATATGACGGCATAGATATATTGGGCATGATGTCATACATAAGGTACTTGTCATCTAACCTATACAGTGGGTTGGATGGCTCAGATTGATGCAGTATCACAAGTACAGAAGATGTGATTTCATATAGCTTTGATGTGACTTCATATACATAGGGGTTGACGTCATGAGTACATTGGATGTGATGTCATAAATGTAGCAATTTGAGGTCATAAATAGGGGATGTGATGGAATATAGAGTACGGATGACATCATACACATAGAGGGTGTGATATCATGCGTATAGCGGTTTTCATGAAAGGATACAGTGGAGATCATGTCAGATAGAGTGTGTGTGATGTCAGATAGAGTGGTTGTGCTGTCATCCCCACAGGGCTCCTGATGTCTCATTAGTGCATATAACGTCATAAACAAAGTGAGTGTGATGTCATAGATAAATTACCTGTGATTTCACATGCAGCTTGGAAGTGATGTCATAAAGTGGATGAGACATCATATAGAGTGGGTGTGATGTCATGATTACAGTGGATGTGATGTCATACCATGGACATGGAGTCCTAAGAATGGGGGTGATATCATGAATACACCTGATTTGATGTTTGAAACACTGGGGTGTGATGTCATAAAGAGGGGATATGACGTTATAGAGACCATACGACGTCATGCATGTACTGGGTGTGATGGGCATCGAGTGGGTTTGATATCATCTGTACAGTGGGTGAAATGACCCTGATACAGTGGAAGTGATGTCAGATATAGTGTGTGTGATGTCCAAGAGAATGGGTAGGGAAACCCATATACTGTGTATGATGTAATACCTATCTTGAATATGATATGCATACACGCAATGTGTGTGATATCATCGAGAGAATGGTTGTGATGATGCAGTCGAGTGGGTGCAATGTCATAAATACTGTGATTTAATGTCATAAACATTGAATTTGATTTCGAGTCTAGGGCATGTGATGTCATACATGTGCCCAGTGTGATGACACAGATATGGGATGTGCTGTTATTTGTAAAGAAGATGTGATGTCATATACAGTGGATGGGACTTCACATATAGTGGGTGCAATGGCATGAACACAGTGCAAGTGATGTCATATATACACTGGTGTGATGCGAGAATGAGTGAATTTCATGTCATAAAGAGCCCATATGACTGCATAGATATATTGGGCACGATGTAATACATAAGGTACTTGTCATCTAACCTATAGAGTGGGTTGGATGGCTCAGATTGATGCAGTATCACAAGTACAGAAGATGTGATTTCATATACCTTTGATGTGACTTCATATACATTGGGGATGACGTCAGGAGTACATTGGATATGATGACATAAAAGTAGCGGTGTGATGTCATAAACAGGGGATGTGATGGCATATAGAGTACGTATGACATCATACACATAGAGGTTGTGATGTCATTCGTATAGTGGTTTTGATGAAAGGGTACAGTGGAGATCATGTCAGATAGTGTGTGTTATGTCAGATAGAGTGGTTGTGCTGTCATCCCCACAGTGCTCCTGATGTCTCATTAGTGGATATAACGTCATAAACATAGTGAGTGTGATGTCACAGATAAATTGCCTGTGATTTCACAGGCAGCTTGGAAGTGATGTCATAAAGTGGATGAGACATCATATAGAGTGGGTGTGACGTGATGGTTACAGTGGATGTGATGTCGACCGTGGACATTCAGTCATAAGAGTGGGGTTGATGTCATGAATACACCTGATTTGATGTTTGAAACACTGGGGTGTGATGTCATAAATAGGGGATATGACGTCATAGAGAGCATATGACATCATGCAGGTACTGGGTGTGATGGGCATCGAGTGGGTCTGATATCATCTGTACAGTGGATGAAATGACACTGATATAGTGGAAGCGATGTCAGATATAGTGTGTGTGATGTCCAAGAGAATGGGTACGGAAACCCATATACTGCGTATGATGTCATACCTATGTTGGATATGTATGCATACATGCAATGTGTGTGATGTCATAGAGAGAATGGTTGTGATGATGCAGTCGAGTGGGTGCAATGTCATAAATACTTGGATTTAACGTCATAAATAGTGAATGTGATGTCAAGTCTAGTGCATGTGATGTCATACATATGCCCAGTGTTATGACACAGGTATGGGATGTGCTGTTATTTGTATAGAAGATGTGATGTCATAGAGAGATGATTGGACTTCACATATAGTGGGTGTGATGGCAAGAATACAGTGCAAGTGATGGCATAATTACAGTGGTGTGATGTGAGAATGAGTGGATATGATGTCATAAAGAGCCCATAAGACGGCATGGATACATTGGGCAAGATGTCATACATAAGGTACTTGTCATCTAACCTATACAGTGGGTTGGATGGCTCAGATTGATACAGCATCACAAGTACAGAAGATGTGATTTCATATAGCCTTGATGTGACTTCATATACTTTGGGGGTGACATCATGAGTACATTGGATGTGATGTCATAAATGTAGCTGTGTGACATCATAAAGAGGGAATGTGATGGCATATAGAGTACGTATGACATGATACACATAGAGGGTGTGATGTCATATGTGTAGCGATTTTGATGAAAGGATACAGTGGAAATCATGTCAGATAGAGTGTGTGTGATGTCAGATAGAGTGGTTGTTCTGTCATCCCCACAGGGCTCCTGATGTCTCATTAGTGGATATAACCTCATAGACATAGTGAGTGTGATGTCACATATAAATTGCCTGTCATTTCACACCCAGCTTGGATGTGATGTCATAAAGTGGATGAGACATCATATAGAGTGGGTGTGCCGTCATGAGTACATTGTTTGTGATGTCATAAATGTAGCGGTGTGACGTCATCAAGAGAGAATGTGATGGCATATAGAGTATATATGACATCATACACATAGAGAGTATGATGTCATACCTATAGTGGTTTAGATGAAAGTTTACACTGGAGATCATGTCAAATAGAGTTGGTGTGATGTCAGATAGAGTGGTTGTGCTGTCACCCAACAGGGCTCCTGATGTCTCATCAGTGGATATGATGTCAGAGACATAGTGAGTGTGATGTCACAGAAAATGTGCATGTGATTTCACATGCAGCGTGGATGTGATGTCATAAAGTTGATGAGACATTATATGAAGTGGGTGTGACGTCAGGATTACAGTGGAAGTGATGTCATACCGTAGAAATGGAGTCCTAAAAGTGGGTGTGATATCATGAATACACCTGATTTGATGTTTGAAACACTGGGGTGTGATGTCCTAAACAGGGGATATGATGTCATAGAGAGCATATGATGTCATACAGGTACTGGGTGGAATGGGCATAGAGTGGGAGTGATATCATCTGTACAGTGGGTGGAATGACACTGATACAGTGGAAGCGATGTCAGATATAGTATGTGCTATGTCCA
The DNA here is from genome assembly GCA_007570785.1 of Antilocapra americana. Classification (NCBI taxonomy): domain Eukaryota; kingdom Metazoa; phylum Chordata; class Mammalia; order Artiodactyla; family Antilocapridae; genus Antilocapra; species Antilocapra americana. Next base: position 4,835 of record SRVM01004271.1, on the reverse strand, counting down.
AGACAATGGGCAGGGAAACCCATGTACTACATATGATGTCATACCTATTTTAGATATGATATGCATACATGCAATGTGTGTTATATCATCGAGAGAGTAGTTGTGATGATGCAGTCGAGTGGGTACAATGTCATAAATACTGTGATTTAATGTCATAAATAGTGAATGTTATGTCGAGTCTAGTGCATGTGATGTCATACATATGTCCAGTGTGATGACACAGGTATTGGATGTGCTGTTATTTCTATAGAAGTTGTGATGTCATATACATTTGTTGGGACTTCACATATTTTGTGTGTGATGGCATGAATAGAGTGCAAGTTATGTCATAAATACCGTGGTGTGATATGAGAATGAGTGGATATCATGTCATAAAGAGCCCATATGACGGCGTAGATATATTTGGCACGATGGCATACATAAGGTACTTGTCATCTAACCTATACAGTGTGTTTGATGGTTCAGACTGAGTGCAGTATCAAAGTACAGAAGATGTGATGTCATATAGCTTTGATGTGACTTCATATATATTGGGGGTGATGTCATGAGTACATTGGATGTGATGTCATAAACGTAGTGTGTGACGTCATAAAGAGGGGATGTGATGGCATACAGAGTACGTATGACACCATACACATAGAGGGTGTGATATCATACGTATAGCGGTTTTGATGAAAGGATACAGTGGAGATCATTTCAGATAGAGTGTGTGTGATGTCAGACAGAGGGGTTGTGCTGTCATCCCCACAGGGCTCCTGATGTCTCATTAGTGAATATAACGTCATGGACATAGTGAGTGTGATGTCACAGATAAATTGCCTGTGATTTCACACGCAGCTTGGATGTGATGTCATAAAGTGGATGAGACATCATATAGAGTGGATGTGACATCATGATTGCAGTCGATGTGATGTCATTCCGTGGACATGGAGTCCTAAGAGTGTGGGTGATATCATGAATACACCTGATTTGATGTGTCAAACACTGCGGTGTGATGTCATAAAGAGGGGATATGACGTCATAGAGAGCATATGACGTCATGCAGGTACTGGGTGTGATGGGCCTCGAGTGGGTGTGATATCATCTGTATAGTGGGTGGAATGACACTGATAGAGTGGAAGCGATGTCAGATATAGTGTGTGTGATGTCCAAGAGAATGGGTAGGGAAACCCATATACTGCATATGTTGTCATACATATATTGCATATGATATGCATACATGCAATGTGTGTGATATCATCGAGAGAGTGGTTGTGATGATGCAGTCGAGTGTTGGGGCCCTGCTGGCTGAGGCTATCAGCCAGAACCATTACGGTCGGAACACTCCAATCCTGCTGCCATATAAGGCGCTTATTACGTGCCAGCTATACATTCGGCTGGCAAATCACCAAAAGAATCATGCGGCGAACGTATATCCGACAGACCAATCACCCACAAGACACGTATTCCTTACATGCCCATCATAACTCCCCCCTCCCTTTTCCTACTCCCTCCCCTCCTCCCCATATATAATCACCTTGTGCTCAATAAAGTTTTGCAGCTTGATCAGAACCTTTGTCTTGCTGCCGTTCTTCATGCCTCTTATCCCATCCCCCTTTCTTCCGTTTTCAGGTGATTCGGAGCTCACATTGATTGCTCTGCGGGCCAGAGCGACTGCGTCCAGCTAGCGGCCGGAGCAACTGGTGCCCAACGTGGGGCCCGAAAACCGCTTGGAGGGACCAGCATCACCGTTGACCAGTCCCAGCAAGGAGCACGACAATTACCCGCTCCTGAGACGACTCTGGAGAGAGTCCCCCCCCTCGATGGCGGCATTCCGTCAGGTAAGTTTTAATCATGGGACAAGCATGTTCGAAAGATGATGTTTTTATTAGCCAGCTTAAAACATCTCTCAAGGTGAGAAGAATTCGGGTTAGTAAGAAAGATTTAGTTTCATTTTTTCATTTTATTTTTAAGACAACGTCCCTTCAAGAAGCCCTGATTTTCATCCGAGATGTTAAAGCAGTAGCCAAAGAACTCGCCGACCTGACTGTCTCCGCCCCCCAAGAGCTCTTAGACTTCCCAGTAACTAGGAGCCAGGCTCAGCCTCCGCCTCGTGAGGCGACAGACTCTCAAAGCCCTGAGCCCAGTGCTCACGACCCCCCACTTAGTGATCATGATGAAGAAGAGTCAGAACACTCGGCTTCTGACGATGATGAGCCCCCGGTCCCACCATCCCCCCATACTTACAAAAAGCTCAGCTTAAAAACGCTAGAAAAGGTCAAAGCCGCAGTGGCCAATTACGGCCCCACTGCGCCCTTCACTGTTGTCCTGATTGAAAACCTTAGTGATCGATGGCTTACACCCAATGATTGGTTCTTCCTAGCCAAGGCTGCCCTAAGCGGCGGTGATTTTATACTCTGGAAAAGTGAATATGAAGAGGCTTCCATATTGCGTTAAACGCAATTCGCATAAGCCCTCCCCAAAAGGTTGGACTCTCAAAAAGTTCCTTGGCTCTGACCCCTACAAACATAAGGAAAAACAGCCTCAATTTCCCCCCAGGTTACTAACACAAATTCAGTCAGCAGGTGTTCAAGCGTGGAAACACATTCCCCAGAAAGGCGCTTCCACCACCTCCCTTGCAAAGATCAGACAGGGCCATGATGAGCCATAGAGTGATTTCATGAGTCGCTTACAAAAACTGGCCGAACGGCTTTTTGGCTCTGGAGAAAGCAAAAGCGCCTTCCTTAAACACCTCACTTTCGAACAATAGACATTTTGACAGCCACCCACCGGGCGCTTAACATCTCTAACCCCAGTCTAGCCCACGACTGCTGGCTATGTCTCAGCCAAGGCAAGCCCATACCCCTGGCTGTCTCCGTTAATACATCAGACCTCGACACTATTGACCAAAACTACACTCTCGGCCTGCCCTTCAGGGTCCAACCTACACTGTTTTCATTCTCCCCCTGCATCTACAAACACCCGCGCAATGATTCCACAGATATCCCCATTGGTTTCGCTGCCTTTACCAACTGTAGCTCTGTGTTTAACTATACCTCTAGCTACACCACCCTCCTATGCCCCGGACCAGGAAAGGCATTCGTTTGCGGAAACAATCAAGCCTATACCGCCCTACCCCCCTCATGGACAGGGCTGTGCGCCCTAGACATCCTGCTGCCAAACATAGATATCATTCCAGGAAATGAGCCCGTTCTCGTTCCCGCTTTTGACCACCTTGCGGGACGGCACAAAAGAGCCCTATCCATTATCCCCTTGCTTGCTGGGTTAGGAATCTCTGGAGCGATAGCTACGGGATCTGCAGGCCTAGGATATGCAGTTCATTCATATTCACAGCTCTCTAAGCAGCACATTGATGATGTCCAGGCCATAACCAGCACCATTAGTGATATCCAAGATCAACTAGACTCCCTAGCAGAAGTAGTCCTTCAAAACAGACGAGGCTTAGATCTTCTCACCGCAGAACAGGGAGGTATCTGCCTTGCCTTACAGGAACGCTGCTGCTTCTACGCCAACAAATCCGGCATTGTCCGAGATAAAATAAAAGTCTACAAGAAGATCTAGAAAAAATAAGGAAAACGCTAATAGAGAATCCCTTTCTGACAGGCCTTAATGGACTACTCCCCTATCTCTTTTCCCTTCTTGGGCCCCTGATCACTGTCCTCCTGCTTCTCACCTTTGCCCCCTGGGTTCTGAGGCGTGTCACGACACTTGTCAAAGACCAGCTTAACGACATACTAGGGAGACCCATCCAGATCCACTATCACCAGTTAGAAATGCTCCACCATGAAAATTATCAAGGCCCTCTCCCACGGGAGCTGCATGATTCTCGAGAGTCTGCATTGCGGGCCAGTTGCTGCAATGGACACCACTAGGTGCGCGACAAAGTACCGCAAGGAGGGGCCTCCACCAAAGAGGCCACTCTCGAGCCTCCTGCGAGGGAAGCCAGCTTGCATGGAGGTTGACACCAAAATCCTCTCCTCCAAAAAGGGTGTCCATTAAGCTCTACGCAGAGCTCAGGAGGAGCTTGGCCACTGCCTCCCCTAGCCGGTCAATGTCCAAACAAAACCAGACTCCTCGCCTTACAAAACAAAAAGGGAGGAGATGTTGGGGCCCGGCCAGCTGAGGCCATTAGCCAGAGCCATTACGGTCGGAACACTCCAAGCCTGCTGCCATATAAGTCGCTGATTACGTGACAGTTATGCATTCGACTGGCCAATCACGAAAAGGATCATGTCGTGAACATATATCCGACAGGCCAATCGCCCACAAGACACGTATTCCTTACATGCCCATCAGAATTCCCTCCTCCCTTTTTCCACTCACTCCCCTCCTTCCCATATATAATCGCCTTGAGGTCAATAAAGTTTTGCAGCTTGATCAGAAACTTTGTCTTGCTGCCATTCTTCGTGCCTCTTGTCCCACCCCCCTTTCATCCGTTTTCAGGTGGATTTGGAGCTCACATTGATTGCTCTGAGGGCAAGAGCGACTGCGCCCAGCTAGCAGCCGGAGCAGTCGAGTGGGTGAAATGTCATAAATACTGTGATTTAATGTCATAAATAGTGAATGAGATGTCGAGTCTAGTGCATGTGATGTCACACATATGCCCTGTGTGATGACACAGGTATGGGATGTGCTGTTATTTGTATAGAAGATGCGATGTCATATACACTTGGTGGGACTTCACATATAGTGGGTGTGATGGCATGAATACAGTGCAAGTGATGTCATAAATACAGTGGTGTGTTGTGAGAATGTGTGGATATGATGTCATAAAGAGCACATTTCACTGCATAGATATATTGGGCACGATGTCATACATAAGGTACTTGTCATCT
>ML660583.1:15314-34530 GCA_007570785.1 Antilocapra americana | reverse complement strand
GATGTCATACCTATGTTGGATATGATATGCATACATGCAATGTGTGTGATATCATCGAGAGAATGTTTGTGCTGATGCAGTCGAGTGGTTGCAATGTCATAAATACTGTGATTTAATGTCATAAATAGTGAATGTGATGTCGAGTCTAGTGCATGTGATGTCATACATATGCCCAGTGTGATGACACAGGTATGGGATGTGCTGTTATTTGTGTAGAAGATGTGATGTCATATACAGTGGATGGGACCTCACATATCGTGGGTGTGATGGCATGAATACAGTGCAAGTGATGTCATAAATACAGTGGTGTGATGTGAGAATGAGTGGATATGATGTCATAAGGAGCCCATATGACAGCATAGATATATTGGGCACGATGTCATACATAAGGTACTTGGCATCTAACCTATATAGTGGGTTGGATGGGTCAGATTGATGCAGTACCACAAGTACAGAAGACGTGATTTCTTATACCTTTGATGTGACTTCATATACATTGGGGGTGACGTCATGAGTACATTGGAAGTGATGTCATAAATGTAGCGGTGTGACGTCCTAAAGAGGGGATGTGACGTCATAAGTACATTGGATGTGATGTCATAAATGTAGCGGTGTGACGTCATAAAGAAGGGATGTGACGTCAGAGACAGCAAATGACGTCATGCAGGTATTGGGTCTGATGGGCATCGAGTGGGGGTGATATCATCTGTACAGTGGGTGGAATCACACTGATACAGTGGAAGCGATGTCAGATATAGTCTGTGTGATGCCCAAGAGAATGGGTTAGGGAAAACCATATACTGCTTATGATGTCATACCTATATTGGATATGATATGCATACATGCAATGTGTGTGATATCATCGAGAAAATGGTTATGATGATGCAGTCGAGTGGGTGCAATGTCATAAATACTGGGATTTAAGGTCATAAATAGTGAATGCGATGTCGAGTCTAGTGCATGTGATGTCATACATATGCCCAGTGTTATGACACATGTATTGGATGTGCTGTTATTTGTATAGAAGATGTGATGTCACATACAGTTGATGCGACTCCACATATAGTGTCTGTGACGGCATGAATACAGTGCAAGTGTGTCATAAATACAGTGGTGTGATGTGATAATGAGTGGATATGATGTCATAAAGAGCCGATACGACGGCATAGATATATTGGGCACGATGTCATACATAAGGTACTTGGCATCTAACCTATACAGTGGGTTGGATGGCTCAGATTGATGCAGTATCACAAGTACAGAAGATGTGATTTTATATAGCTTTAGTGGAACTTCATATACATTGGGGGTGACGTCATGAGTACATTGGATGTTATGTCATAAATGTAGCGGTGTGACGTCATAAAGAGGGGATGTGATGGTATATGGGGTAGGTATGACATCATACACATAGAAGGTGTGATACCATACGTATAGCGGTTTTTATGAAAGGATACAGTGTAGATCATGTAAGATAGAGTATGTGTGACGTCAGATAGAGTGGTTGTGCTGTCATACCCACAGGGCTCCTGATGTCTCATTAGTGGATATAATGTCATAGCCAGAGTGAGTGTGACGTCACAGATTAATTGCTTGCGATTTCACACGGAGCTTAGAAGTGATGTCATAAAGTGGGTGAGTCATCATATAGACTAGGTGTGACGTCATGATTACTGTGGATGTGATGTCATACTGTGGACATGGAGTCCTAAGAGTGGGGGTGATATCATGAATACACCGGATTTGAAGTTTGAAACACTGGGGTGTGATGTCATGAAGAGGGTATATGACGTCAGAGAGAGGATATGATGTCATGCAGGTACTGGGTGTGATGGGCATCGAGTGGGTGTGATATCATCTGTACAGTGGTTGGAATCACACTGATACAGTGGAAGCGATGTCAGATAAAGTGTGTGTGATGTCCAAGAGAATGGGTAGGGAAACTCATATACTGCGTATGATGTCATACCTATGTTGGATATGATATGCATACATGCAATGTGTGTGATAACATCGAGAGAATGGTTTTGATGATGCAATCGAGTGGGGGCAATGTCATAAACACTGTGATTTAATGTCATAAATAGTGAATGTGATGTCGAGTCTAGTGTATGTGATGTCATACATATGCCCAGTGTGATGACACTGTATGGGATGTGCTGTTATTTGTATAGAAGACGTGATGTTATATACAGTGGATGGAATTTCACATATAGTGTGTGTGATGGCATGAATACAGTGCAAGTGATGCCATAAATACAGTCGTGTGATGTGAGGATGAATGGATATGATGTCACAAAAAGCCCATGTGACGGCATAGATATAATGGACACGATGTCATACATAAGGTACTTGTCATCTAACCTAAACAGTAGGTTGGATGGCTCATATTGATGCAGTATCACAAGTACAGAAGATGTGATTTTATATAGCTTTGATGTGACTTCATATACATTGGGGGTGACGTCATGAGTACATTGGATGTGATGTCATAAATGTAGCGGTGTGACATCATAAAGAATGGATGTGATGGCATATAGAGTACGTATGACATCATACACATAGAGGGTGTGATGTCATACGTATAGCGGCTTTGATGAAAGGATACAGTGCAGATCATGTAAGATAGAGTCTGTGTGATGTCAGAGAGAGTGGTTGTGTGTCATCCCCACAGGACTCGTGATATCTCATTAGTGGATATAACGTCATAGACATAATGAGTGTGATGTCACAGATAAATTGCCTGTGATTTCACACTCAGCTTGGATGTGATGTCATAAAGTGGATGAGACATCATATAGAGTGGGAGTGACGTCATGATTACAGTGGGTGTGATGTCTTTCCGTGGATATGCAGTCCTAAGAGTGGGGGTATTATCATGAATACATCTGATTTGATGTTTGAAACACTGGGGTGTGATGTAATCAAGAGGGGATATGACGTCATACAGAGCATATGACGTCATGCAGGTACTGGGTGTGATGGGCATCGAGTGGGTGTGATATCATCTGTACAGTGGGTGGAATGACACTGATACAGTGGAATCGATGTCAGATTTAGTGTGTGTGTTGTCCAAGAGAATGGGTAGGGAAACCCATATACTGCGTATGATGTCATACCTATGTTGGATATGATATATATGCATGCAATGTGTGTGATATCATCGAGAGAATTGTTGTGATGATACAGTCGAGTGGCTGCAATGTCATAAATACTGGGATTTAATGTTATATATCGTGAATGTGATGTCGAGTCTTGTGCATGTGATGTCCTACATATGCCCAGTGTGATGAGACAGGTATGGGATGTGCTGTTATTTGTATAGTAGATGTGATGTCATATACAGCTCATGGAACTTCACATATAGTTTGTGTGATGCCATGAATACAGTGCAACTGATGTCATAAATACAGTGGTGTGATGTGAGAATGAGTGGATATGATGTCATAAAGAGCCCATATGACGTCATAGATATATTGGGCACGATGTCATACATAAGGTACTTTTCATCTAACATATACAGTGGGTTGGATGGCTCAGATTGATGCAGTATCACAAGTACAGAAGATGTGATTTCACATAGCTTTGATGTGACTTCATATACATTAGGGGTGACGTCATGAGTACATTGGATGTGATGTCACAAATGTAGTGGTGTGACGTCATAAAGAGGGGATGTGATGGTGTATGAAGTACGTAAGAAACCATCCACAAAGACGGTGTGATGTCATAAGTATAGTGGTTTTGATGAAAGGATACAGTGGAGATCATGTCTGATAGAGTGTGTGTGATGTCAGATATAGTGGTTGTGCTGTCATCCCCACAGGGCTCCTGATGTCTCATTACTGGATATAACGTCATAGTCATAGTGAGTGTGATGTCCCAGATAAATTGCCTGTGATTTCACATACAGCTTGGATGTGATGTCGTAAAGTGGATTAGACATCATATAGAGTGGGTGTGACGTCATGATTACAGTGGATGTGATGTCATACCTTGGACATGGAGTCCTAAGAGTGAGGGTGATATCATGAATACACCTGATTTAATGTTTGAAACAGTGGGTTCTGAAGTCATAAAGAGGGGATATGACGTCATAGAGAGCATATGACTTCATGCAGGTACTGGGTGTGATGGGCATCGAGTTGGTGTGGTATCATCTCTACAGTGGGTGGACTGACATTGATACAGTGGAAGCGATGTCAGATATAGTGTGTGTGATGTTCAAGAGAATGGATAGGGAAACCCATATACTGCGTATAATGTCATACCTATGTTGGATATGATATGCATGCATGCAATGTGTGTGATATCATCGAGAGAATGGTTGTGATGATGGAGTCGAGTGGGTGCAGTGTCATAAATACTGTGATTTAATGTCATAAATAGTGAATGTGATGTCGAGTCTAGTACATGTGATGTCATACATATGCCCAGTGTGATGACACAGGTATGGGATGTGCTGTTATTTGTATAGAAGATGTGATGTCATATATAGTTGATGGGACTTCACATATAGTGGGTGTGATGGCATGAATACAGTGCAAGTGATGTCATAAATACAGTGGTGTGATGTAAGAATGAGTGGATATGATGTCATAAAGAGCCCATATGACGGCATAGATATATTTGGCACGATGTCATACATAAGATACTTGTCATCTAACCTATAGAGTGGGTTGGATGGCTCAGATTGATGGAGTATCACAAGTACAGAAGATGTGATATCATATAGCTTTGATGTGACTTCATATACATTGGGGGTGACCTCATGAGTACATTGGATGTGATGTCATAAATGTAGCCCTGTGACGTCATAAAGAGGGGATGTGACGTCATAAAGAGCCTAATATGTCATGCAGGTACTGGGTGTGATGGGCATAGAGTGGGTTTGATATCATCTGTACCGTGGGTCGAATGACACTGATACGGTGGAAGTGATGTCAGATACAGTGTGTGTGATGTCCAAGAGAATGGGTAGGGTCACCCATATACTGCATATGATGCCATACATATATTGGATATCATATGCATACATGCAATGTGTGTGATATCATCGAGAGAGTGGTTGTGATGATGCATTCCAGTGTTGGAACCCGACCGGCTGACGCGATCAGCCTGAGCCATTACAGTCGGAACACTCCAAGCCTGCTGCCATATAAGGTGCTGATTACGTGCCAGCTATACTTTCGGCTGGCAGATCACCAAAAGCATCATGCGGCAAACATATATCCAACAGCCCAATTGCCCACAAGACACATATTCCTTACATGCCCTCAGAACTCCCCCGTCCCTTTTCCCACTCCCTCCCCTCCTCCCCATATATAATCGCCTTGTGCTCAATAAAGTTTTGCAGCTTCATCAGAACCTTTGTCTTGCTGCCATTCCTCGCACCTCTTATCCCACCCCCCTTTCATCCGTTTTCAGATGGATTCGGAGCTCACGTTGATTGCTCTGCGGCCCAGAGCGACTGTGCACAGCTAGCGGCCGGAGCAAGTGGCACCCAACGTGGGGCCCGAAAACCGCTTGGACGGACCGCCGTCCCCGTTGACCAGTCCCAGCAAGGAGCACCATGATTAACCACTCGTGAGACGACTCCAGAGAGAGTCCCCACCCTCGAAGGTGGCATTCGGTCAGGTAAGAATTAATCATGGGACAAGCATGTTCGAAAGATTATGTTTTTATTAGAGAGCTTAAAACATCCCTCAAGGTGCGAAGAATTCGGGTTCGTAAAAAAGATTTAGTTTCGTTTTTTCATTTTATTTTTAAGACCTGCCCCTGGTTCCCTCAAGAGGGTACGATCGACACTCGTATGTGGAATCGTGTCGGAGATTGCCTTAATGACTATTATCATGTCTTTGGTCCCAAGAGTGTGCCTATCACCACCTTTAACTACTACAATCTTATAAAAGATATTCTCACCAACCAGGGCCATACCCCAGACATTCAGCACCTTTGTCAGGAAGGACAAAGAATCGTTTCCCGCCACTCGCGTCCCCCCTCTAGAGCGCCCTCTACCCAAGATCTTATACAAAGCGACCCCATACACCCAAATAACTCCAGCGCCACTACCATTACTCGCCCCCCCTCACAGGCCCTCTCAAACTGTCCCTCGATTTCTATCAATATTGAGAGAAATCCAAATCCTACTGCTATATACCCCGATCTTAAAGACCTAAAAGGAATAACCAGCACGGACACAGACGATCACCTGCTCCCTGCTGACCGAGCTAATCTAGAAGACGAGGCAGCCCACTATAACGGCCCTGACTAGCCTCCTTCTTCCTCTGTCCCTTCCGCTCCCGCCACAGCCGCTGTTTTAAACAAGCCCATGCTTAATGCCTCTCCACCGCCGCCCGCTTCCTTGCCTCCGCCCTGTTCATCCGCCATCTTACACAGCTCTGCGCTCCTGCCCTTTGTGCCACCGCCATATTTTCCCACCCACCCAGTTACGCCCACCGCTCCCAACACAGCCCGCCTTCCAGCTCCTATTCTGCATAACACTGAGCCACCACCCATCAACCAAACTCCCCTCCCCCAAACAACTTCCCTTCAAGAAGCCCTGATTTTCATCCAAGATGTTAAAGCGGTAGCCAAAGAACTCGCCGACCTGACTGTCTCCGCCCCCCAAGAGCTCTTAGCCTTCCCAGTAACTAGGAGCCAGGCTCAGCCTCCGCTTCGTGAGGCGACAGACTCTCAAAACCCTGAGCCCAGTCCTCACGACCCCCCACTTAGTGATCATGATGAAGAAGAGTCAGAACACTCGGCTTCTGACGATGATGAGCCCCCGGTCCCACCATCCCCCCATACTTACAAAAAGCTCAGCTTAAAAACGCTAGAAAATGTCAAAGCGGCAGTGGCCAACTACGGCCCCACTGCCCCCTTCACTGTTGTCCTGATTGAAAACCTTAGTGATCGATGGCTTACACCCAATGATTGGTTCTTCCTAGCCAAGGCTGCCCTAAGCGGCGGTGATTTTATACTCTGGAAAAGTGAATATGAAGAGGCTTCCAAACAGTTTGTTGAACGCAATTCGCGTAAGCCCTCCTCAAAAGGTTGGACTCTAAAAAGTTCCTTGGCTCTGACCCCAACCAACATAAGGAAAAACAGCCTCAATTTCCCCCCGGGTTACTAACACAAATTCAATCACCAGGAGTTAAAGCGTGGAAACGCCTTCCCCAGAAAGGCGCTGCCACCACCTCCCTTGCAAAGATCAGACAGGGCCATGATGAGCCATATAGAGATTTCATTAGTCACTTACAAAAACTGGCCGAACGGCTTTTTGGCTCTGGAGAAAGCGAAAGCGCCTTCCTTAAACACCTCACTTTCGAACAATAGACATTTTCACAGCCACCCACCGGGCGCTTAACATCTCTAACCCCAGTCTAGCCCAAGACTGTTGGTTATGTCTCAGCCAAGGCACGCCCATGACCCTGGCTGTCTCCGTTAATACATCAGACCTCAACACTATTGACCAAAACTGCACTCTCGGCCTGCCCTTCAGGGTCCAACCTACACTGTTTTCATTCTCCCCCTGCATCTACAAACACCCGCGCAATGATTCCACAGATATCCCCGTTGGTTTCGCTGCCTTTATCAACTGTAGCTCTGTGTTTAAATATACCTCTAGCTACACCAGCCTCCTATGCCCTGGACCAGGAAAGGCATTCGTTTGCGGAAACAATCAAGCCTATACCGCCCTACCCCCCTCATGGACAGGGCTGTGCGCCCTAGCCACCCTGCTGCCAGACATAGATATCATTCCAGGAAATGAGCCCGTTCCCGTACCCGCTTTTTACAACCTTGCGGGACGGCACAAAAAAGCCCTAGCCATAATCCCCTTGCTTGCTGGGTTAGGAATCTCTGGAGCGATAGCTACGGGATGTGCAGGCATAGGATACGCAGTTGATTCATATTCACAGCTCTCTAAGCAGCTCATTGATGATGTCCAGGCCATATCCAGCACCATTAGTGATATCCAAGATCAACTAGACTCCCTAGCAGAAGTAGTCCTTCAAAACAGACGAGGCTTAGATCTTCTCACCACAGAACAGGGAGGTATCTGCCTTGCCTTACAGGAACGCTACTGCTTCTACGCCAACAAATCCGGCATTGTCCGAGATAAAATGAAAAGGCTACAAGAAGATCTAGAAAAAAGAAGGAAAACGCTAATAGAGAATCCCTTTCTGACATGTCTTAATGGACTACTCCCCTTTCTCCTTTCCCTTCTTGGGCCCCTGATCACTGTCCTCCTGCTCCTCACCTTTGCCCCCTGAGTTCTGAGGCGTGTCATGACACTTGTCAAAGACCTGCTTAACGACATACTAGGGAGACCCATCCAGATCCACTATCACCAGTTAGAAATGCTTGACCATGAAAATTATCAAGGCCCTCTCCCACGGGAGCTGCATGATTCTCGAGAGTCTGCATTGCGGCCCAGTTGCTGCAATGGACACCGCTAGGTGCGCAACAAAGTACCGCAAGGAGGGGCCTCCACCAAAGAGGCCTCTCTCGAGCCTCCTGCGAGGTAAGCCAGCTTGCATGGAGGTTGACACCAAAATCCTCCCCTCCAAAAATGGGTGTCCATTAAGCTCTACGCAGAGCTCAGGAGGACCTTGGCCACTGCCTCCCCTAGGCGGTCAATATCCAAACAAAACCAGACTCCTCGCCTTACAAAACAAAAAGGGAGGAGATGTTGGGGCCCGGTCGGCTGTGCCGATTAGCCAGAGTCATTATGGTCGGACCACTCCAAGCCTGCTGCCATATAAGGCGCTGATTACGTGAAAGCTATACATTTGACTGGAAATCACCAAAAGGATCATGAGGCGAACATATATCCGACAGGCCAACGGCCCACAAGACACGTATTCCTTACATGCCTATCAGAACTCCCCCCTCCCTTTTACCACTCCCTCCCCTCCTTCCCATATATAATCGCCTTGCGGTCAATAAAGTTTTGCAGCTTCATCATAACCTTTGTCTTGCTGCCGTTCTTCGAGCCTCTTGTCCCACTTCTTTTTCATCCGTTTTCAGGTGGATTCGGAGCTCACGTTGATTGCTCTGTGGGCAAGAGCGACTGCGCCAGCTAGCGGCCAGAGCAGTAGAGTGGGTGCAATGTCATAAATACTGTGATTTACTGTCATAAATAGTGAATGTGATGTCGAGTCTAGTGCATGTGATGTCACACATATGCCCAGTGTGATGACACAGGCATGGGATGTGCTGTTATTTGTACAGAAGATGTGATGTCATATACAGTTGATGGGACTTCACATATAGTGGGTGTGATGTCATGAATACGGTGCAAGTGATGTCATAAATACAGTGGTGTGATGTGAGAATGAGTGGGTATGATGTCATAAAGAGCCCATAGGACGGCATAGATACATTGGGCACGATGTCATACATAAGGTACTTGGCATCGAACCTATACAGTGGGTTTGATGGCTAAGATTGATGCAGTATCACAAGTACAGAAGATGTGATTTCATATAGCTTTGATGTGACTTCATATACATTGGGGGTGACCTCATGAGTACATTGGATGTGATGTCATAAATGTAGACCTGTGACGTCATAAAGAGGGGATGTGATGGCATATAGAGTACGTATGACATCATACACATAGAGGGTGTGATGTCATACGTATACCGGTTTTGATGAAAGGATACAGTGGAGATCATATCAGACAGAGTGTGTGTGATGTCAGATAGAGTGGTTTTGCTGCCATCCCTACAGGGCTCCTGATGTCTCATTAGTGGATATAACGTCAATGACATAGTGAGTGTGATGTCACAGATAAATTGCCTGTAATTTCACACGCAGCTTGGATGTGATGTCAAAATTGGATGAGACATCATATAGAGTGGGTGTGACGTCAGGATTACAGAGGGTGTGATGTCATACCGTGGACATGGAGTCCTAAGAGTGGGGGTGATATCATGGATACACCTGATTTGATGTTTGAAACACTGGGGTGTGATGTCATAAAGCGGGAATATGACGTCATAGAGAGCATATGATGTAACACAGGAACTGGGTGTGATGGGCATAGAGTGGGTGTGATATCCTCTGTACAGTGGGTGGAATGACACTGATACAGTGGAAGCGATGTCAGATATAGTGTGTGTGTTGTGCAAGAGAATGGGTAGGGAAACCCATATACTGCGTGTGATGTCATACCTCTGTTGGACATGATATGCATACATGCAATGTGTGTGATATCATCGAGAGAATGGTGGTGATGATGCAGTCGAGTGGGTGCAATGTCATAATTGCTGTGATTTAATGTCATAAATAGTGAAAGTGATGTCGAGTCTAGTGCATTTGATGTCATACATATGCCCAGTGTGATGACACAGGCATGGGATGTGCTCTTATTGGTATAGAAGTTGTGATGTCATATACAGTTGATGGGACTTCACATATAGTGGGTGTGATGGCATGAATACAGTGCAAGGGATGTCAAAAATACAGTGCTGCGATGTGAGAATGAGTGGATTTGATGTCACAAAGAGCCCATATGACGGCCTAGATATATTGGACATGATGTCATAAACAAGGTACGTGTCATCTAACCTATACAGTGGGTTGGATGGCTCAGATTGATGCAGTATCACAAGTACAGAAGATGTGATTTCATATAGCTTTAATGTGACTTCATATACATTGGGGGTGACGTCATGAGTACATTGGATGTGATGTCATAAATGAAGCGGTGTGACGTCATAAAGAGGGGATGTGATGGCATATAGAGTACGTATGACATCATACACAAAGAGGGTGTGATGTCATTCTTATAGCCATTTTGATGAAAGGATACAGTGGAGATCATGTCAGATAGAGTGTGTGTGATGTCAGATAGAGTGGTTGTGCTGTCATCCCCACAGGGCTCCTGATGTCTCATTAGTGGATATAACGTCATAGACATAGTGAGTGTGATGTCACACATAAACTGCCTGTGATTTCACACGCAGCTTGGAAGTGATGTCATAAAGTGGATGAGACATCCTATAGAGTGATTGTGATGCCATGATTACAGTGAATGTGATGTCACACCTTGGACATGGAGTCCTAAGAGTGGGTGTGATATCATGGATACACCTGATTTGATGTTTGAAACACTGGGGTGTGATGTCATAAAGCGGGGATATGACATCATAGAGAGCATATGATGTAACACAGGAACTGGGTGTGATGGGCATAGAGTGGGTGTGATATCCTCTATACAGTGGGTGGAATGACACTGATACAGTGGAAGCGATGTCAGATATAGTGTGTGTGTTGTCCAAGAGAATGGGTAGGGAAACCCATATACTGCATATGATGTCATAAATATATTGGATATGATAGGCATATATGCAATGTGTGTGATATCATCGAGAGAGTGGTTGCAATGGTGCAGTCGAGTGGGTGAAATGTCATAAATACTGTGATTTAATGTCATAAATAGTGAGTGTGATATCGAGTCTAGTGCATGTGATGTAATACATATGCCCTGTGTGATGACACAGGTAGTGGGTATGATGTTATTTGTATAGAAGATGTGATGTTTTGTGCAGTTGATAGGACTTCACATATAGTGGGTGTGATGGCATGAATACAGTGCAAGTGATGTCATAAATTCAGTGGTGTGATATGGCAAAGAGTGAATATGATGTCATAAAGAACCCATATGACGGCATAGATATATTGGGCACGAAGTCATATATAAGGTACTTGTCATCTAAACTATACAGTGGGTTGGATGGCTCAGATTGATGCAGGATCACAGGTACGGAAGATGTGATTTCACATAGCTTTGATGTGACTTCATATACATTGGGGTTGATGTCATGAGTTCATTGGATATTATGTCAAAAATATAGCTGTGTGACGTCATAAAGAGGGGATGTGATGGCATATAGAGTACGTATGACATCATACACATAGAGGGTGTGATGTCATACGTATATCGGTTTTGATGAAACGATACAGTGGAGATCATGTCAGATAGAGTGTGTGTGATGTCAAATAGAGTGGTTTTGCTGTCATCCCCACAGGGCTCCTGATGTCTCATTAGTGCATATAACGTCATAGACATAGTGAGTGTGATGTCACAGATAAATTGCCTGTGATTTCAGGCGCAGCTTGGATGTGGTGTCATAAAATGGATGAGACATCATATAGAGTGGGTGTGACGTCATGATTACACTGATGTGATGTCCTACCGTGGACTTGGAGTCATAAGAGTGGGTGGGATGTTATGAAAACACATGATATGATATTTGAACCCTGGGGTGTGATGTCATATAGAGGAGATATGACATCAGAGAGAGCATATGATGTCATACAGGTACTGGGTGAGATGGGCATAGAGTGGGTGTGATATCATGTGTACAGTGGGTGGAATGACACTGATACAGTGGAAGCGATGTCAGATATAGTGTGTGTGATGTCCAAGAGAATGGGTAGGGAAACCCATATACTGCATGTGATGTCATACCTATGTTGGACATGATATCCATACATGCAATGTGTGTGATATCATCGAGAGAATGGTTGTGACGATGCAGTCGAGTGGGTGCAATGTCATAAATACTGTGATTTAATGTCATAAATAGTGAAAGTGATGTCGATTCTAGTGCATGTGATGTCATACATATGCCCAGTGTGATGACACAGGTATGGGATGTGCTGTTATTTGTATAGAAGTTGTGATGTCATATACAGTTGATGGGACTTCACATATAGTGGGTGTGATGGCATGAATACAGTGCAAGTGATGTCATAAATACAGTGCTGCGATGTGAGAATGAGTGGATATGATGTCACAAAGAGCCCATATGACGGCATAGATATATTTGACACGATGTCATACACAAGGTACGTGTCATCTAACCTATACAGTGGGTTGGATGGCTCAGATTGATGCAGTATCACAAGTACAGAAGATGTGATTTCATATAGCTTTAATGTGACTTCATATACATTGGGGGTGACGTCATGAGTACATTGGATGTGATGTCATAAATGAGGCGGTGTGACATCATAAAGAGGGGATGTGATGGCATATAGAGTACGTATGACATCATACACAAAGAGGGTGTGATGTCATTCGTATAGCCGTTTTGATGAAAGGATATAGTGGAGATCATGTCAGATAGAGTGTGTGTGATGTCAGTTACAGTGGTTGTGCTGTCATCCCCACAGGGCTCCTGATGTCTCATTAGTGGATATAACGTCATAGACATAGTGAGTGTGATGTCACACATAAACTGCCTGTGATTTCACACGCAGCTTGGAAGTGATGTCATAAAGTGGATGAGACATACTGTAGAGTGAGTGTGAGGCCATGATTACAGTGGATGTGATGTCACACCTTGGACATGGAGTCCTAAGAGTGGGTGTGATATCATGGATACACCTGATTTGATGTTTGAAACACTGGGGTGTGATGTCATAAAGCGGGGATATGACATCATAGAGAGCATATGATGTAACACAGGAACTGGGTGTGATGGGCATAGAGTGGGTGTGATATCCTCTGTACAGTGGGTGGAATGACACTGATACAGTGGAAGCGATGTCAGATATAGTGTGTGTGTTGTCCAAGAGAATGTGTAGGGAAACCCATATACTGCATATGATGTCATAAATATATTGGATATGATAGGCATATATGCAATGTGTGTGATATCATCGAGAGAGTGGTTGCAATGATGCAGTCGAGTGGGTGAAATGTCATAAATACTGTGATTTAATGTCATAAATAGTGAGCGTGATGTCGAGTCTAGTGCATGTGATGTAATACATATGCCCCGTGTGATGACACAGGTAGTGGATGTGATGTTATTTGTATAGAAGATGTGATGTCTTATACAGTTGATAGGACTTCACATATATTGGGTGTGATGGCATGAATACAGTGCAAGTGATGTCATAAATTCAGTGGTGTTATATGGCAAAGAGTGAATATGATGTCATAAAGAACCCATATGACGGCATAGATATATTGGGCACGAAGTCATATATAAGGTACTTGTCATCTAAACTATACAGTGGGTTGGATGGCTCAGATTGATGCAGGATCAGAATACAGAGGATGTGATTTCACATAGCTTTGATGTGACTTCATATACATTGGTGGTGACGTCATGAGTACATTGGATGTGATGTCAAAAAAATAGCGGTGTGACGCCATAAAGAGGGGATGTGATGGCATATAGAGTACGTATGACATCATACACATAGAGGGTGTGATGTCAAACGTATATCGGTTTTGATGAAAGGATACAGTGGAGATCATGTCAGATAGAGTGGGTGTGATGTCAGATAGAGTGGTATTGCTGTCATCCCCACAGGGCTCCTGATGTCTCATTAGTGGATATAACGTCATAGACATAGTGAGTGTGATGTCACAGATAAATTGCCTGTGATTTCACGCGCAGCTTGGATGTGGTGTCATAAAATGGATGAGACATCATATAGAGTGGGTGTGACGTCATGATTACACTGATGTGATGTTCTACCGTGGACATGGAGTCCTAAGAGTCTGTGGGATATTATGAAAACACATGATATGATATTTGAAACACTGGGGTGTGATGTCATATAGAGGAGATATGACGTCAGAGAGAGCATATGATGTCATACAGGTACTGGGTGGACTGGGCATAGATTGGGTGTGATATCATCTGTACAGTGGGTGGAATGACATTGATACAGTTGAAACCATGTCAGATATAATGTGGTTGATGTCCAAGAGAATGGGTAGGGAAACCCATATACTGCATATGATGTCATACATATATTGGATATGATATGCATACATGCAATGTGTGTGATATCATTGAGAGAGTGGTTGTGATGATGCAGTCGAGTGGGTGCAATGTCATAAACACTGTGATTTAATGTCATTAATAGTGAATGTGATGTCGAGTCTAGTGCATGTGATGTCATACATATGCCCAGTGTGATGACACAGATATGGGATGTGCTGTTATTTGTGTAGAAGATGTGATGTCATATACAGTTCTTGGGACTTCACCTATAGTGGGTGTGAAGGCATGAATGCAGTGCACGTGATGTCATAAATACAGAGGTGTGATATGAGAATGAGTGGATAGGATGTCATAAAGAGCCCATATTACAGCATAGATATATTGGGCACGATGTCATACTTAAGGTACTTGTCATCTAACCTATACAGTGGGTTTGATGGCTCAAATTGATGCAGTATCACAATACAGAAGATGTGATTTCATATAGCTTTAATGTGACTTCATATACATTTAGGGTGATGTCATTAGTACATTGGATGTGATGTCATAAATATAGTGGTGTGACGTCATAAACAGTAGAAGTTGTGGCGTATAGAGTATGCATCACATCATACACATAGAGGGTGTGATGTCTCATGTATAGTGGTTTTGATGAAAAGATACAGTTGAAATGATGTCAGATAGAGTGGGTGTGATGTCAGATAGCCTGGTTGTGTTGTCATCCACACAGGGCTCCTAACGTCTCATAAGTGAATATAACATCATAGTCATAGTGAGTGAGATGTCACAGATAAATTGCCTGTGATTTCACATGCAGCGTGGATGTGATGTCATAAAGTGGATGAGACATCATATAGAGTGGTTGTGACGTCATGGTTACAGTGGATGTGATTTCACACCATGGACATGGAGTCCTAAGGTGGGTGTGATATCATGAATACACCTGATTTGATGTTTGAACCATCCGAGTGTGATGTCATAAAGAGGTGATATGACGTCATACAGTGCATATGATGTCAAAGAGGTACTGGGTGTGATGGGCATAGAGTGGGTGTGATATCATCTGCACATTGGGTGGAATGACACTGATACAGTGGAAGCGATGTCAGATATAGTGTGTGTGATGTTCAAGAGAATGTATATGGATAGCCATATACTGCATATGATGACATACATGTATTGGATATGATACGCATACATGCAATGTGTGTGATATCATCGAGAGAGTGTTTGTGATGATGCAGTCGAGTGGGTGCAATGTCATAAACACTGTGAATTAATGTCATAAATAGTGAATGTGATGTCGAGACTAGTGCATGTGATGTCATACATAAGCCCAGTTTGATGACACAGGTATGGGATGTGCTGTTATTTGTATAGAAGTTGTGATGTCATATACAGTTGATGGGACTTCACATATAGTGGGTGTGATGGCATGAATACAGTGCAAGTGATGTCATAAATTCAGTGGTGTGATATGAGATTGAGTGGATATGATGTCATAAAGAGCCCATATGACGGCACAGATACATTAGGCACGATGTCATAAAAAAGGTACTTGTCATCTAACAAATACAGTTTGCTTTGATGGATCAGATTGATGCAGTATCACAAGTACAGAATATGTGATTTCATATAGTTTGATGTGACTTCATATATATTCGGGGTGACGTCATGAGTACATTGAATGTGATGTCATAAATGTAGCAGTGTGACGTCATAAAGAGAGGATGTGATGGCATATAGAGTACGTATGACATCATACACATAGAGGGTGTGATGTCATATGTATAGTGGTTTTGATGAAAGTATACCTTGGAGATCATGTCAGATAGAGTGGTTGTGATGTCAGATAGAGTGGTTGTGCTGTCATCCCCACAGGGCTCCTGATGTCTCTTTAGTGGATATAACGTCATAGACATAGTGAGTGTGATGTCACAAATAAATTTCCTGTGATTTCACATGCAGCGTGGGTGTGATGTCATAAAGTGGATTAGACATCATATAGAGCGGTGTGACATCATGATTACAGTGGATGTGATGTCATACCGTTGACATGGAGTCCTAAGTGTGCTCTGGCCGCTAGCTGGGCGCAGTCGCTCTGGCCCGCAGAGCAATCAACGGGGTTTCCGAATCCACCTGAAAATGAATGAAAGGTGTGGGACAAGAGGTGCAAAGAACGGCAGCAAGAGAAGGGTTCTGATCATGCTGCAAACTTTATTGAGCGCAAGGCGATTATATATGGGGAGGAGGGGAGGGAGTGGGAAAAAGAATGGGGGAGTTCTGACTGGCATGTAGGGAATATGTGTCTTGTGGGCGATTGGCCTGTCGGATATATGTTTGCCGCATGATCCTTTTGGTGATTTGCCAGCCAAATGTATAGCTAGGGGAGGGAGTTGGAAAAGGAAGGGGGGGGGTTCTGATGGGCATGTAGGGAATACGTGTCTTGTCGGCGATTGGCCTGTTGGATATATGTTCGCCGCATGATCCTTTTGGTGATTTGCCAGCCGAATGTATAGCTGGCACGTAATCAGCGCCTTATATGGCAGCAGACTTGCAGTGTTCGGACTGCAATGGCTCTGGCTGATCGCATCAGCCGGCCTGGCCCCAGCATCTCCTCCCTTTTTTTTTTGTAAGGCGAGGGGTTTGGTTTTGTTTGTACATTTACCGGCTAGGGGAGGCAGTGGCCAAGCTCCTCCTGAGCTCTGCATAGAGCTTAATGGGCACCCTTTTTTGGAGGGGAGGATTTGGGTGTCAACCTCCATGCAAGCTGGCTTACCTCGCAGGAGGCTCGAGAGTGGCCTCTTTGGTGGAGGCCCCTCCTTGCGGTACTTTGTCGCGCACCTAGCGGTGTCCATTGCAGCAACTGGGCCGCAATGCAGACTCTCGAGAATCATGCAGCTCCCGTGGGAGAGGGCCTTGATAATTTTCATGGTCGAGCATTTCCAAGTGGTGATAGTGAATCTGGATGGGTCTCCCTAGTATGTCCTTAAGGTGGTCTTTGACAAGTGTCGTGACATGCCTCAGAACCCAGGGGGCAAAGTTAGAAGCAGGAGGACAGTTATCAGGGGCCCAAGAAGGTAAAGGAGATAGGGGAGGAGTCCATTAAGGCCTGTCAGAAAGGGACTTTTTGTTAGCGTTTTTCTTCTTTTTTCTAGATCTTCTTGTAGCCTTTTAATTTTATCTCGGACAATGCCGGATTTATTGGCGGAGAAGCAGCAGCCTTCCTGTAAGGCAAGGCAGATACCTCCCTGCGGTGAGAAGATCTAAGCCTCGTCTGTTTTGAAGGACTACTTCTGCTAGGGAGTCTAGTTGATCTTGGATATCACTAATGGTGCTGGATATGGCCTGGACATCATCAATGAGCTGCTTAGAGAGCTGTGCATATGAATGAACTGCATATCCTAGGCCTGCAGATCCCGTAGCTATCGCTCCAGAGATTCCTAACCCAGCAAGCAAGGGGATAATGGCTAGGGCACTTTTGTGCCGTCCCGGAAGGTGGTCAAAAGCAGGAACGGGAACGGGCTCATTTCCTGGAATGATATCTATGTCTGGTAGCAGGGTGGCTAGAGCGCACAGCCCTGTCCATGAGGGGGGTAGGGCGGTATATGCTTGATTGTTTCCGCAAACGAATGCCTTTCCTGGTCCGGGGCATAGGAGGGTGGTGTAGCTAGAGATATAGTTAAACACAGATCTGCAGTTGGTAATGGCAGTGAAGCCAACGGGGATATCTTTGGAATCATTGCGCAGGTGTTTGTAGATGCAGGGGGAGAATGAAAACAGTGTAGGTTGGACCCTGAAGGGCAGGCCGAGAGTGCAGTTTTGGTCAATGGAGTTGAGGTCTGATGTATTAATGGAGATAGCCAGGGGCAAGGACATGCCCTGGCTGACACATAGTCAGCAGTCTTGGGCTAAATTGGGGTTAGATGTGTTAAGCGCCCAGTGGGTGGCTGTCAAAATGTCTATTGTTTGATGGTCTAGGTCTGTTCCCCGTGATTTGGGGAGTGCTATAGTGTGGTAGGAAAGCTTTGAAAATTGTCTATCAATGAGATGTTCTATCTTTTCCTGAACGAAAATCTCTCTCACTCTGTCCTGGTGTCCACCTCCATCAGAGATGTGAATAGGAGCAACCTGTTCCCAGCATACCGGCTGTCCCATTGTGCCCTTGCACCCGGCCTCTAGGTATGGGCTGAAGGCAACGGGTGAGGTACGGGTGGTTCCCCCCATTTTAGTTCTTTGGAGTATGGCAGTGAAAAAGATTTGATTGTCATATGTGCACTCTTGAGTCTCATGATAACAGGAAGAGTGCATTGTCTCTTGAAATCCATCGGTTTCGCATTTTTGGGGGCAAGGACCTGGCCTGCCATTGATGGCAGATATAACAGGGGGTTTTGGTACACAGCGCCAGTGAACCTTACCACTTCCAGGCCTAGTCACCTCACGTGTCAGAAAGG
>ML660583.1:897-15304 GCA_007570785.1 Antilocapra americana | reverse complement strand
ATATAGCTTTGATGACACTTCATATACATTGGGGGTGACGTCATGAGTACATTGGATGTGATGTCATAAATGTAGTGGTGTGACGTCATAAAGAGCGGATGTGATGGCATATAGAGTACGTATGGCACCATACACATAGAGGGTGTGATGTCATACGTATAGCGGTTTTGATGAAAGGATATAGTGAAGATCATGTCAGATAGAGTGTGTGTGATGTCAGATAGAGTGGCTGTGCTGTCATCCCCACAGGGCTCCTGATGTCTCATTAGTGGATATAACATCAAAGACATAGTGAGTGTGATGTCATAGATAAATTGCCTGTGATTTCACACGCAGCTTGGATGTGATGTCATAAAGTGGATGAGACATCATATAGAGTGGGTGTGACGTCATGATTACAGTGGGTGTGATGTCATACTGTGGACATGGAGTCCTAAGAGTGGGGTTGATATCATGAATACACCTGATTTGATGTTTGAAACACTGGGGTGTGATGTCATAGAGAGGGAATATGATGTCATAGAGAGCATATGACGTCATACAGGTACTGGGTTTGATGGAAATAGAGTGGGTGTTGTATCATCTGTACAGTGGGTGAAATGACACTGATACAGTGGAAGTGATGTCAGAAATAGTGTGTGTGATGTCCAAGAGAATGGGTAGGGAAACTCATATACTGCGTATGATGTCATACCTATGTTGGATATGAAATGCATACATGCAATGTGTGCGATATCATCGAGAGAATGGTTGTGAGGATGAAGTCGAGTGGGTGCAATGACATAAACACTGTGATTTAATGTCAGAAATAGTGAATGTGATGGCGAGTCTAGTGCATGTGATATCATACATATGCCCAGTGTGATGACACAGGCATGGGATGTGCTGTTATTTCCATAGAAGATGTGATGTCATATACAGTTGATGGGACTTCACATATAGTTGGTATGATGGCATGAATACAGTGCAGGTGATGCCATAAAAACAGTGGTGTGATGTGAGAATGAGTGGATATGATGCCATAAAGAGCCCATATGACAACATAGATATATTGGGCATGATGTCATACATAAGGTACTTGTCATCTAACCTATACAGTGGGTTTTATGGCTCACATTGATGCAGTATCACAAGTACAGAAGATGTGATTTCATATAGATTTGATGTGACTTCATATACATTGGGGATGACGTCATGAGTACATTGGATGTAATGTCATAAATGTAGCGGTGTGACGTTATAAAGAGGGGATGTGATGGCATATAGAGTACGTATATCATCATACGCGTAGAGGGTGTGATGTCATATGTAAAACGGTTTTGCTGAAAGGATACAGTGGAGATTATTTCAGATAAAGTGTGTGTGATGTCAGATAGGGTGGTTGTGCTGTCATCCCCACTGGGCTCCTGATGTCTGATTAGTGGTTATAACGTCATAGACATAGTGAGTGTGATGTCATAGATAAATTGCCTGTGATTTCACACGCAGCTTGGAAGTGATGTCATAACGTGGATGAGACATCATATAGAGTGGGTGTGACGTCATGATTACAGTTGAAGTGATGTCATACCGTGGATATGGAGTCCTAAGAATGGGGGTGATATCATGAATACACCTGATTTGATGTTTGAAACACTGGGGTGTGATGTCATAAAGAGGGGATATGACGTCATAGAGAACATATGACGTCATGCAGGTACTGGGTGTGATGGGCATCGAGTGGGTCTGATATCATCTGAACAGTGGGTGGAATGACACTGATACAGTGGAAGCAATGTTATATATAGTGTGTGTGATGTCCAAGCGAATGGGTAGGGAAACCCATATACTGCGTGTGATGTCATTCCTATGTTGGATATGATATGCATACATGCAATGTGTGTGATATCATCGAGAGAATGGCTGTGACTACGCAGTCGAGTGGGTGCAATGTTATAAATACTGTGGTTTAATGTCATAAATAGTGAATGTGATGTCGAGTCTAGTGCATGTGATGTCATACATATGCCCAGTGTGATGACACAGGCATGGGATGTGCTGTTATGTGCATAGAAGATGTGATGTCATATACAGTTGATGGGACTTCACATATAGTGGGTGTGATGGCATGAATACAGTGCAAGTGATGTCATAAATACAGTGGTGTGATGTGAGAATGAGTGGATTTGATGTCATAAACAGCCCATATGACAGCATAGATAATTGGGCACGATGTCATACATAAGGTACTTGTCATCTAACCTTTACAGTGGGTTGGATGGCTCAGATTGATGCAGTATCACAAGTACAGAAGATGTGATTTCATATAGCTTTGATGTGACTTCATATACATTGGGGGTTACGTCATGAGTACATGGGATGTGATGTCATAAATGTAGTGGTGTGACGTCATAAAGAGGGGATGTGATGGCATATAGAGTACGTATGACATCATAAACATAGAGGGTGTGATGTCATACGTATAGTGGTTTTGATGAAAGGATACAGTGGAGATCATGTCAGACAGAGTGTGTGTGATATCAGATACAGTGGTTGTGCTGTCATCCCCACATGGCTCCTGATGTCTCATTAGTGGATATAACGTCACAGACATAGTGAGTGTGATGTCACAGATAAATTGCCTGTGATTTCACAGGCAGCTTGGAAGTGATGTCATAAAGTGAATGAGACATCATATAGAGTGGGTGTGACGTCATGATTACAGTGGATGTGATGTCATACCGTGAACATGGAGTCCTAAGAGTGGGGGTATTATCATGAATACACCTGATTTGATGTTTGAAACACTGGGGTGTGATGTCATAAAGAGGGAATATGACGTCATAGAGAGCATATGACGTCATACAGGTACTGGGTGTGATGGGCATAGAGTGGGTGTCATATCATCTGTACAGTGGGTGGAATGACACTGATACAGTGGAAGAGATGTCAGATATAGTGTGTGTGATGTCCAAGAGAATGGGTAGGGAAACCCATATACTGCGTATGGTGTCATACATATATTGGATATGATATGCATACATGCAATGTGTGTGATATCATCTAGAGAGTGGTTGTGATGATGCATTCGAGTGTTGGGGCCCGGCCGGCTGACGCGATCAGCAAGAACCATTACGGTCGTAACACTCCAAGCCTGCTGCCACATAAGGCGCTGATTACGTGCCAGCTATACATTCGGCTGGCAAATCACCAAAAGGATCATGCGGCGAGCATATATCCGACAGGCCATTCACCCACAACACACGTATTCCTTACATGCCTGTCAGAACTCCCCCCTCCCTTTTCCCACTCCCTCCCCTCCTCCCCATATATAATCGCCTTGCATTCAATTAAGTTTTGCAGGTTGATCAGAACCTTTGTCTTGCTGCCGTTCTTCCCGCCTCTTATCCCACTCCCCTTTCATCCGTTTTCAGGTGGATTGGGAGCTCACTTTGATTGCTCTGCGGGCCAGAACGACTGCGCTCAGCTAGCGGCCGGAGCAAGTATTGACCAACGTGCTGCCAGAAAACCACTTGGACAGACCTCCGTCCCCGTTGACCAGTCCCAGAAAGAAGCACCACGATTACCCGCTCGTGAGACCACTCCGGAGAGAGTCCCATTCCTCGACGGAGGCCTTCGGTCAGGTAAGAATTAATCATGGGACAAGCATGTTCGAAAGATGATGTTTTTATTAGCCAGCTTAAAAAATCCATCAAGGAGCGAAGAATTCGGGTTTGTAAAAAAGATTTAGTTTCGTTGTTTCATTTTAGTTTTAAGACCTGCCCCTGGTTCCCTCAAGAGGGTACTATCGACACTCGTATGTGGAATCGTGTCGGAGATTGCCTTAATGACTATTATCGTGTCTTTGGTCCCCAGACTGTGCCTATCACCACCTTTAACTACTACAATCTTATAAAAGATATTCTCAACAACCAGGGCCATACCCCAGACATTCAGCACCTTTGTCAGGAAGGACAAAGAATCCTTTCCCGCCACTCACGTCCCCCCTCTAGAGCGCCCTCTACCCAAGATCTTATACAAAGCGACCCCATACACCCAAATAACTCCAGCGCCGCTACAGTTACTCGCCCCCCCCTCACAGGCCCTCTCAAACTGTCCCTCGATTTCTATCAATATTGAGACAAATCCAAATCCTACTGCTATATACCCGGATCTTAAAGACCTAAAAGGAATAACCAGCATGCACACAGATGATCAGCTGCCCCCTGCTGACCGAGCTAATCTAGAAGATGAGGCAGCCCACTATAAAGGCCCTGACTGGCCTCCCTCCTCCTCTGCCCCTGCCACTCCCGCCACAGCCGCCGTTTTAAATAAGCCCGCGCTTAATGCCTCTCCGCCGCCACCCGCTTCCGCGCCTCCGCCCTGTTCAGCCCCCATCTTGCACAGCTCTGCACTCCCGCCATTTGTGCCACCGCCATATTTTCCCACACACCCAGTTACGCCCACTGTTCCCAACACAGCCCTCCTTTCAGCTCCTATTCTGCATAACACTGAGCCACCACCCATCAACCAAACTCCCCTCCCCCAAACAACTTCCCTTCAAGAAGCCCTGATTTTCATCCGAGATGTTAAAGCGGTAGCCAAAAAACTCGCCGATCTGACTGTCTCCACCCCCCAAGAGCTCTTAGCCTTTCCAGTAACTAGGAGCCTGGCTCAGCCTCCGCCTCGTGAGGTGACAGACTCTCAAAGACCTGAGCCCAGTGCTCACGACCCCCCACTTAGTGATCATGATGAAGAAGAGTCAGAACACTTGGCTTCTGACGATGATGAGCCCCCGGTCCCACCATCCCCCCATACTTACAAAAAGCTCAGCTTTAAAACGCTAGAAAAGGTCAAAGCGGCAGTGGCCAACTACGGCCCCACTGCCCCCTTCACTGTTGTCCTGATTGAAAACCTTAGTGATCGATGGCTTACACCCAATGATTGGTTGTTCCTAGCCAAGGCTGCCCTAAGTGGCGGTGATTTTATACTCTGGAAAAGTGAATGTGAAGAGGCTTCCAAACAGTTTGTTGAACGCAATTCGCGTAAGCCCTCCTCAAAAGGTTGGACTCTAAAAAGTTCCTTGGCTCTGACCCCTACCAACATAAGGAAAAACAGCCTCAATTTCCCCCCAGGTTACTAACACAAATTCAGTCAGCAGGTGTTAAAGCGTGGAAACCCCTTCCCCAGAAAGGCGCTGCCACCACCTCCCTTGCAAAGATCAGACAGGGCCATGATGAGCCAAACAGTGATTTGATTAGTCGCTTACAAAAACTGGCCGAACGGCTTTTTGGCTCTGGAGAAAGTGAAAGCGCCTTCCTTAAACACCTCACTTTCGAACAATAGACATTTTGACAGCCACCCACCGGGCGCTTAACATCTCTAACCCCAGTCTAGCCCAAGACTGCTGGCTATGTCTCAGCCAAGGCACGCCCATGCCCCTGGCTGTCTCCGTTAATACATCAGACCTCAACACTATTGACCAAAACTGCACTCTCGGCCTGCCCTTCAGGGTCCAACCTACACTGTTTTCATTCTCCCCCTGCATCTACAAACACCCGCGCAATGATTCCACAGAAATCCCCATTGGTTTCGCTGCCTTTACCAACTGTAGCTCTGTGTTTAACTATACCTCTAGCTACACCACCCTCCTATGCCCCGGACCAGGAAAGGCATTCATTTGTGGAAACAATCAATCCTATACCGCCCTACCCACCTCATGGACATGGCTGTGCGCCCTAGCCACCCTGCTGCCGGACATAGATATCATTCCAGGAAATGAGCCCATTCCCGTTCCCGCTTTTGACCACCTTGCGGGACGACACAAAAGAGCCCTAGCCATTATCCCCTTGCTTGCTGGTTTAGGAATCTCTGGAGCGATAGCTACGGGATCTGCAGGCCTAGGATATGCAGTTGATTCATATTCACAGCTCTCTAAGCAGCTCATTGATGATGTCCAGGCCATATCCAGCACCATTAGTGATATCCAAGATCAACTAGACTCCCTAGCAGAAGTAGTCCTTCAAAACAGACGAGGCTTAGATCTTCTCACTGCAGAACAGGGAGGTATCTGCCTTGCCTTACAGGAACGCTGCTGCTTCTATGCCAACAAATCCGGCATTGTCCGAGATAAAATAAAAAGCTACAAAAAGATCTAGAAAAAAGAAGGAACACGCTAATAGAGAATCCCTTTGTGACAGGCCTTAATGGACTACTCCCCTATCTCCTTTCCCTTCTTGGGCCCCTGATCACTGTCCTCCTGCTTCTCACCTTTGCCCCCTGGGTTCTGAGGCGTGTCACGACACTTGTCAAAGACCAGCTTAGCGACATACTAGGGAGACCCATCCAGATCCACTATCACCAGTTAGAAATGCTCGACCATGAAAATTATCAAGGCCCTCTCCCAAGGGAGCTGCATGATTCTCGAGAGTCTGCATTGCAGCCGAGTTGCTGCAATGGACACCGATAGGTGCGTGACAAAGTACCGCAAGGAGGGGCCTCCACCAAAGAGGCCACTCTCGAGCCTCCTTCGAGGTAAGCCAGCTTGCATGGAGGTTGACACCAAAATCCTTCCCTGCAAAAAAGGGTGTCCATTAAGCTCTACGCAGAGCTCAGGAGGAGCTTGGCCACTGCCTCCTCTAGCCAGTCAATGTCCAAACAAAACCAGACTCCTCGCCTTACAAAACAAAAAGGGAGGAGATGTTGGGGCCCGGCCGGTTGATGCAATCAGTCAGAGCCATTACGGTCGGAACACTCCAAGCCTGTTGCCATATAAGGCGCTGATTATGTGCCAGCTATACATTCGAATGGCCAATCACCAAAAGGATCACGCGGCGAACATATATCCGAGAGGCCAATCTCCCACAAGACACATATTTCTTACATGCCCGTCAGAACTCCCCCCTTCCTTTTCCCACTCACTCCCTCCTTCCCATATATAATCGCCTTGCTATCAATAAAAATTTGCAGCTTGATAAGAACCTTTATATTGCTGCCCTTCTTCGCGCCTCTTGTCCCACCCTCTTTCATCCGTTTTCAGGTGGATTCGGAGCTCTCGTTGATTGCTCTGTGGGCCAGAGTGACTGCGCCCATCTAGTGGCCCGAGCAGTCGTGTGGGTGCAATGTCAAACATACTGTGATTTAATGTCATAAATAGTGAATGTGATGTCGAGTCTAGTGCATGTCATGTCATACATATGCCCAGTGTGATGACACAGGTATGGGATGTGCTGTTATTTGTATAGAAGATGTGATGTCATATACAGTGGATGGGACTTCACATATAGTGGGTGTGATAGCATGATACAGTGCAAGTGATGTCATAAATACTGTCGTGTGATATGAGAATGAGTGGATATGATGTCATAAAGAGCCCATATGATGGCATAGATACATTGGGCACGATGTCAGACATATGATGGCATAGATACATTGGGCACGATGTCAGACATATGGTACTTGTCATCTAACCTGTAAAGTGAGTTGGGTGGCTCAGATTGATGTAGTCTCACAAGGACAGGAGATGTGATTTCATATAGATTTGATGTGACCTCATATACATTGGGGGTGACGTCATGAGTACATTGGATGTGATGTCATAAATGTAGTGGTGTTACGTCATAAAGAGGGGATGTTTTGGCATATAGAGCACGGATGACATCATACACATAGACGGTGTGATGTCATACGTATAGTGGTTTTCATGAAAGGATACAGTGGAGATCATGTCAGTTTGAGTTGGTGTGATGTCAGATAGAGTGGTTGTGCTGTCATCCCCACAGGGCTCCTGATGTCTCAATAGTGGATATAATGTCATAGAAATAGTGAGTGTGATGTCACAGATAAATTGCCGGTGATTTCACATGCAGCATGGATGTGATGTCATAAAGTGGTTGAGACATCATATAGAGTGGGTGTGTCGTCATGATTACAGTGGATGTGATGTCGTACCGTGGACATGGAGTCGTAAGAGTGGGTATGATATCATGAATACACCTGATTTGATGTTTGAAACAGTGGGGTGTGATGTCATAAAGAGGGGATATGATGTCATATAGAGCATATGATGTATTTCAGGTAATGGGTGTGATGGTCATTGAGTGGGTGTGATATCATCTGTACAGTGGGTTGAATGACACTGATACAGTGGAAACGATGTCAAATATAGTGCGTGTGATGTCCAAGAAAATGGGTAGGGGAAACCACATACTGCATATGATGACATATATATATTGGATATTATAGGCATACATGCAATGTGTGTGATATCCTCAAGAGAGTGGTTGTGATGATATAGTCGAGTGGGGGCAATGTCATTAATACTGTGATTTAATACAATAAATAGTGAATGTGATATCGAGTCTAGTGCATGTGATGTCATACGTATGCCCAGTTTGATGACACAGGTATTGGATGTGCTCTTATTTGTATAGAAGACGTGATGTCATATACAGTTGATGGGACTTCACCTATAGTGGGTGTGATGGCATGAATACAGTGCAAGTGATGTCATAAGTACAGTGGTGTGATATTAGAATGAGTGGATATGATGTCATAAAGAGCCCTTATGACGGCAGAGATACATTTGGCACTATGTCATACATAAGGTACATATCATCTAACCTATGCAGTTGGTTGGATGGCTCAGATTGATGTACTATCACAAGTACAGAAGATGTGATTTCATATAGCTTTGATGTGACTTCATATATATTGGGGGTGATGTCATGAGTACATTGGATGTGATGTCATAAATGTAGCGGTGTGACATCATAAAGAGAGGATGCGAGGGCATATAGAGTACGTATAACATCATACACAAAGAGGGTGTGATGTCATACGTATAGCGGTTTTGATGAAAGGATACAGTGGAGATCATGTCAGATAGAGTGGTTGTGATGGCAGAGAGAGTGGTTGTGTTGTCATGCCCACAGGGCTCCTGATGTCTCATTAGTGGATATAACGTCATAGACATAGTGAGTGTGATGTCACAGATAAATTGCCTGTGATTTCACATGCAGCATGGATGTGATGTCATAAGGTGGATGAGACAGCCTATAGAGTGAGTGTGACGCCATGATTACAGTGGATGTGTTGTCACACCGTGGACATGGAGTCCTAAGAGTGGGTGTGATATCATGGATACACCTGATTTGATGTTTGAAACACTGGGGTGTGATGTCATAAAGCGGGGATATGACGTCATAGAGAGCATATGATGTAACACAGGTACTGGGTGTGATGGGCATAGAGTGGGTGTGATATCCTCTGTACAGTGGGTGGAATGACACTGATACAGTGGAAGCAATGTCAGATATAGTGTGTGTGTTGTCCAAGAGAATGGGTAGGGAAACCCATATACTGCATATGATGTCATAAATATATTGGATATGATATACATACATGCAATGTGTGTGATATCATCGAGACAGTGGATGCAATGATGCAGTCGAGTGGGTGAAATGTCATAAATACTGTGATTTAATGTCATAAATAGCGAGTGTGATGTTGAGTCTAGTGCATGTGATGTAATACATATGCCCCGTGTGATGACACAGGTAATGGATGTGATGTTATTTGTATAGAAGATGTGATGTCATATACAGTTGATAGGACTTCACATATAGTGGGGGTGATGGCATGAATACAGTGCAAGTGATGTCATAAATTCAGTGGTGTGATATGAGAAAGAGTGAATATGATTTCATAAAGAACCCATATGACGGCATAGATACATTGGGCACCAAGTCATATATAAGGTACTTGTCATCTAAACTATACAGTGGTTTGATGGCTCAGATTGATGCAGGATCACAAGTACGGACGATGTGATTTCACATAGCTTGGATGTGACTTCATATACATTGGGGGTGACATCATGAGTACATTGGATGTGATGTCAAAAATATAACGGTGTGACGTCATAAAGAGGGGATGTGATGGCATATAGAGTATGTATGACATCATACACATAGAGGGTGTGATGTCATACGTATATCAGTTTTGATGAAAGGATACAGTGGAGATCATGTCAGATAGAGTGGGTGTGATGTCAGATAGAGTGGTTTTGCTGTCATCCCCACAGGGCTCCTGATGTCTCATTAGTGCATATAACGTCATAGACATAGTGAGTGGCATGTCACAGATAAATTGCCTGTGATTTCACATGCAGCTTGGATGTGGTGTCATAAAATGGATGAGACATCATATAGACTGGGTGTGACGTCATGATTACAGTGATGTGATGTTCTACCGTGGACATGGAGTCCTAAAAGTGAGTGGGATATCATGAAAATACATGATATGATATTTGAAACACTGGGGTGTGATGTCATATAGAGGTGATATGACGTCAGAGAGAGCATATGATGTCATACAGGTACTGGATGAGATGGGCATAGATTGGGTGTGATATCATCTGTACAGTGGGTGGAATGACATTGATACAGTTGAAGCCATGTCAGATATAGTGTGGTTGATGTCCAAGAGAATGGGTAGGGAAACCCATATACTGCATATGATGTCATACATATATTGGATATGATATGCATACATGCAATGTGTGTGATATCATCGAGATAGTGGCTGTGATGATGCAGTCAAGTGGGTGCAATGTCATTAATATTGTGATTTAATGTCATAAATATTGAATGTGATGTCGAGTCTAATGCATGTGATGTCATACATATGCCCAGTGTGATGAAACAGGTATGGGATGTGCTGTTATTTGTATAGAAGATGTGATGTCATATAGAGTTCTTGGGACTTCACCTATAGTGGGTGTGAATGAATGAATGCAGTGAAAGTGATGTCATAAATACAGTGGTGTGCTGTGAGAATGAGTGGATATGATGTCATAAACAGCCCATATGACAGCATAGATATATTGGGCACGATGTCATAGTTAAGGTACTTGTCATCTAACCTATACAGTGGGTTTGACGGCTCAAATTGATGCAGTATCACAATACAGAAGATTTGATTTCATATAGCTTTGATGTGACTTCATATACATCGGGGGTGACGTCATCAGTACATTGGATGTGATGTCATAAATATAGTGGTGTGATGTCATAAACAGTAGAAGTTGTGGCATATAGAGTATGTATCACATCATACACACAGAGGGTGTGATGTCATATGTATAGTGGTTTTGATGAAAAGATACAGTGGAAATCATGTCAGAGTGGGTATAATGTCAGATAGCCTGGTTGTGTTGTCATCCACACAGGGCTCCTAACGTCTCATTAGTGGATATAACATCATAGTCATAGTGAGTGAGATGTCACAGATAAATTGCCTGTGATTTCACATGCAGCGTGGATTTGGTGTCATAAAGTTGATGAGACATCATATAGAGTGGTTGTGACGTTATGATTACAGTGGATGTGATTTCACACCGTAGACATCGAGTCCTAAGTGTGGGTGTGATATCATGAATACACCTGATTTGATGTTTGAACCATCGGAGTGTGATGTCATAAAGAGGGGATATGACATCATAGAGAGCATATGATGTCATACAGGTACTGGGTGTGATGGGCATAGAGTGGGTGTGATATCATCTGTATTGTGGGTGGAATGACACTGATACAGTGGAACCGATGTCAGATATAGTGTGTTTGATGTTCAAGAGAATGGATATGGATAACCATATACTGCATATGATGACATACATGTATTGGATATGATATGCATACATGCAATGTGTGTGATATCATCGAGAGAATGGTTGTGATGATGCAGTCGAGTGGGTGCAATGTCATAAACAGGGTGAATTAATGTCATAAATAGTGAATGTGATGTCGAGTCTAGTGCATGTGATGTCATACATAAGCCCAGTTTGATGACACAGGTAGTGGATGTGCTGTTATTTGTATAGAAGTGGTGATGTCATATACAGTTGATGGGACTTCACATACAGTGGATGTGATGGCATGAATACAGTGCAAGTGATGTCATAAATTCCGTGGTGTGATATGAGAATGAGTGGATATGATGTCATAAAGAGCCCATATGACGGCAAAGATACATTAGGCACGATGTCATAAAAGAGGAACTTGTCATCTAAACAATACGGTTTGTTTTGATGGATCAGATTGATGCAGTATCACAAGTACAGAAGATGTGATTTCATATAGCTTTGATGTGACTTCATATATATTGGGGGTGACGTCATGAGTACACTGGATGTGATGTCATAAATGTAGCAGTGTGACGTCATAAAGAGGGGATGTGATGGCATATAAAGTACGTATGACATCATACACATAGAGGGTGTGATGTCATACCTATAGTGGTTTTGATGAAAGTATACCTTGGAGATCATGTCAGATAGAGTGGTTGTGATGTCAGATAGAGTGGTTGTGCTGTCATCCCCACAGGGCTCCTGATGTCTCTTTAGTGGATATAACGTCATAGACATAGTGAGTGTGATGTCACAAATAAATTGCCTGTGATTTCACATGCAGCTTGGATGTGATGTCATAAAGCGGATTAGACATCATATAGAGCGGGTGTGACATCATGATTACAGTGGATGTGATGTCATACCGTTGACATGGAGTCCTAAGTGTGCTCTGGCCGCTAGCTGGGCGCAGTCGCTCTGGCCCGCAGAGCAATCAACGGGGGTTCCGAATCCACCTGAAAATGGATGAAAGGTGTGGGACAAGAGGTGCAAAGAACGGCAGCAAGAGAAAGGTTCTGATCACGCTGCAAACTTTATTGAGGGCAAGGCGATTATATATGGGGAGGAGGGGAGGGAGTGGGAAAAGGAAGGGGGGAGTTCTGACGGGCATGTAGGGAATACGTGTCTTGTGGGCGATTGGCCTGTCGGATATATGTTTGCCGCATGATCCTTTTGGTGATTTGCCAGCCGAATGTATAGCTAGGGGAGGGAGTTGGAAAAGGAAGGGGGGAGTTCTGATGGGCATGTAGGGAATACGTGTCTTGTGGGCGATTGGCCTGTTGGATATATTTTCGCCGCATGATCCTTTTGGTGATTTGCCAGCCGAATGTATAGCTGGCACGTAATCAGCACCTTATATGGCAGCAGGCTTGCAGTGTTCCGACTGTAATGGCTCTGGCTGATCGCATCAGTCGGCCGGGCCCCAACATCTCCTCCCTTATTGTTTTGTAAGGCGAGGAGTCTGGTTTTGTTTGGACATTGACCGGCTAGGGGAGGCAGTGGCCAAGCTCCTCCTGAGCTCTGCATAGAGCTTAATGGACACCCTTTTTTGGAGGGGAGGATTTTGGTGTCAACCTCCATGCAAGCTGGCTTACCTCGCAGGAGGCTCGAGAGTGGCCTCTTTGGTGGAGGCCCCTCCTTGCGGTACTTTGTTGCGCACCTAGCGGTGTCCATTGCAGCAATTGTGCCGCAATGCAGACTCTCGAGAATCATGCAGCTTCCGTGGGAGAGGGCCTTGGCAATTTTCATGGTCGAGCATTTCCAACTGGTGATAGTGAATCTGAATGGGTCTCCCTAGTATGTCATTAACGTGGTCTTTGACAAGTGTTGTGACACGCCTCAGAACCCAGGGGGCAAAGGTGAGAAGCAGGAGGACAGTGATCAGGGGCCCAAGAAGGGAAAGGAGATAGGGGAGTAGTCCATTAAGGCCTGTCAGAAAGGGACTTTCTATTAGCGTTTTTCTTCTTTTTTCTAGATCTTCTTGTAGCTTTTTATTTTATCTCGGACAATGCCGGATTTGTTGGCGGAGAAGCAGCAGCGTTCCTGTAAGGCAAGGCAGATACCTCCCTGTTCTGCGGTGAGAAGATCTAAGCCTCGTCTGTTTTGAAGGACTACTTCTGCTAGGGAGTCTAGTTGATCTTGGATATCACTAATGGTGCTGTATAATGCCTGGACATCATCAATGAGCTGCTTAGAGAGCTGTGAATATGAATCAACTGCATATCCTAGGCCTGCAGATCCCGTAGCTATCGCTCCAGAGATTCCTAACCCAGCAAGCAAGGGGATAATGGCTAGGGCTCTTTTGTGTCGTCCCGCAAGGTGGTCAAAAGCAGGAATGGAAACGGGCTCATTTCCTGGAATGATATCTATGTCTGGTAGCAGGGTGGCTAGAGCGCACAGCCCTGTCCATGAGGGGGGTAGGGCGGTATAGGCTTGATTGTTTCCGCAAACGAATGCCTTTCCTGGTCCGGGGCATAGGAGGGTGGTGTAGCTAGAGGTATAGTTAAACACAGATCTGCAGTTGGTAATGGCAGTGAAGCCAACGGGGATATCTGTGGAATCATTGCGCGGGTGTTTGTAGATGCAGGGGGAGAATGAAAACAGTGTAGGTTGGACCCTGAAGGGCAGGCCGAGAGTGCAGTTTTGGTCAATGGTGTTGAGGTCTGATGTATTAACGGAGATAGCCAGGGGCATGGGCATGCCCTGGCTGACACATAGTCAGCAGTCTTGGGCTAAATTGGG
>SRVM01004198.1:0-16504 GCA_007570785.1 Antilocapra americana | reverse complement strand
AAAAAAAAAAAAAAACCACGTGTACCTAAACGACAACTCCTCCTCGCAAAAAATAATTTAGAATGAAGCATGGAGAATCAAAGTGTAAAAAACAAATATACAGAAGAAGATAAGAGACATTGTGGTATACCTTCAAGACAGCCCCTGGTAACCCTCCTGAGATTTACACCCTTAAGAAGATCACCCCAGATTGTACCAGGGTTGGTCTGTGTGACTGACAGAATACTGTGGAAGAAGTGGTGTGTCACTTTTGAGACTGGGTCATGAGGGACACCGGAGAAGGCAATGGCGACCCACTCCAGTACTCTTGCCTGGAAAATCCCATGGACGGAGGAGCCGTAGGCTGCTGTCCGTGGGGTGGCTAGGAGTCAGACACGACTGAGTGACTTCACTTTCCCTTTTCACTTTCATGCACTGGAGAAGGAAATGGCAACCCACTCCAGTGTTCTTGCCTGGAGAATCCCAGGGACTGGGGAGCCTGGTGGGCTGCCGTCTGTGGGGTCGCACAGAGTCGGACACAACTGAAGCGACTGAGCAGCAGCAGCGTGAGGGACACTGCAGCTTCTCTTTTGGGTACACTCCCCTTCATACCACTCGCTTTGGGGGGGACTAACGGCCATGTCATGAAGACTCTGAGGCAGCCCTGTGGGTTATAAAAAATAATCAGTGCAATAGGAGACAAAGTGAGAGAGGAAAAGGAATATAGAACATATGGGATGAGTAGCTAGCCCTCTTGAGATGGTAGATTTAAATCCAATTATATTAGTAATTACATTACATATAAATGGATGAAAGACTCCAATTAGAAGATTAGAGAAGATACTCAAAGGCTAGAACAGAGTTGCCATACGACCCAGCAGTCTCACTCCTAGGTAGATATGTCCCAGAGAACTGAAAAACTGTTGATACAGTCACACAAAAATTTGTACATGAATGTTCATAGCAGCATTTTTCACAAAAGGTAGAATAAACCCTGACATCCACCAGCAGATGGCTGGATAGACAAAATGTGATCTAGCCGTGCACTGAGATATTATTCAACCATGAGAAAGGCGTGAAGCACTGATGTGCGCTGCACCGCAGATGGGACCTTGAGCACGCCCATTAAGGTGCCGAGTGAAGGCAGCAGATCGCAAAGGGCACAGGTTGTGGATTCTGCTTGTATGAGACATCCGTAACAGGCAAATCCATGGTTGCCAGGGGTTGGGCGTGCTAGGGAAAATGGGTAGTAACTTTTCATGGATTTGAAGTTTCTCTGGGGAGGAGCGATGCCGTGTTATAAAATTGACTGTGATCATGGACCACCAGTGTGAATATACTAAAAGCCACTGGATTGAAGACATTTGATGGGTGAATTGTATGATATGTGAATTATCTCTCAATAAGCTGTTATCAAAAAAAGGAAGAAGGAATGAACAAGCAAAAGAATAAAAGACACAACAAGACAGGAAGAGGGCAGGTGGTCATGACAGACCCACCCACTAGCCTTATCATCACCAGTCATCCATCCAACTTATTGAAGCTCACTGAGAGGCAAGTACAAACCTGCTCTGTAAACTCAGATGAAAAGGGATGTTACATTTCTTTGTATTATTTAAAATCAAGTGGCATCTGCCTACAAGACCCTCCTCCTGTCTGACTGGCAAGAAACTGGATTTCAGTCTTCCTAGAATCTGTCTGAACATCACCTCCTGGCAATTTGTGAAAATTCATGGTAGAAATACAGTTCAACATGCTCCTCACTTCACTTTCTCCTAGAAATCCCACATAGATTCATCTCATTAGCAAACTGAAACAAATCTACATCCTTGCTCTCTTCCTTTGTGAGCTTTCTGCTTACTACCCTTTACATGTGCAAGTATTTTTAAACATTCTTTCACATTTCCTAAAATATATTCCTATCACATGTGAAGAGCCAACTCATTGGAAAAGATCCTGATGCTGGGAAAGATTGAGAGCAGGAGAAGGAGGCAACAGAGGATGAGGTGGTTGGATGTTATCACAGACTCAGTGGACATGAATTTGAGCAAACTCTGGGAGATAGTGAAGGACAGGGAAGCCTGGCGTGCTGCAGTCCGTGGAGTTGCAGAGTCGGGCACTATTTAGCAACTGAATAACAACAATTCTTTTCAGAATCTGCTGGTATACCAAAAGTCAGCAGGGACTTTTGAGTATCCACATGCATTTCTGTCACAGTCATTCAATGTCTCAGAATCGTTCAGCTCCACTGTGGGGTTGTCCCTGTCTTTGGGGCCTCCGTGCTCTAAGCGGGGCTCCATGGCCGTCCCATGGCAGCAGGCTTATTCCAGACTGAGGTGTGTAAGAAACAGCACATTCCTTCATTTTCTTTGTATCAAATTATAACATTTTCAATCCTTCTATCCAAAAATTTGTTCACAAAGTTGAAAGCCTATATAGACTAACACTGGAGATAAAGTTGAAATAATGATTGAAGATCTACCCTTTCTTTTTTTTTTTTTTCCTCCCTTTTATTGTTTTTGTCATACAATGCCATGATATCACCATGGGTTTACATATGCTCCCCCTCCAGAAACCCCTCCCTCCTCCCTCCCCCCCGGGAAATCTCGATGCACCAGCCCCGAGAATTAATCCTGGGCTGGTGATTGATTAGACATATGATAATTAACATGTTTCAATGCCATTCTCCCATATCATCCCACCCTTTCCCTCATTCACAGAGTCCACGAGTCTATTCTATACATCTGCGTTCCTTTTGCTGTCTCGCATGTTGGGTTCTCGTTTCTGTCTTTCTAAATTCCATATATATGTGTTAATATACTGTATTGTTGTTTGTGCTTCTGGCTTACTTCACTCTGGATAATGGGCTCCAGTTCGGTCCATCTGAGTAGAATTGATTCAAATGAATTTTTTTAATGCTGAGTAATATTCCATTGTGTATATGTACCACAGCTTTCTTATCCATTCATCAGTTGATGGGCATCTAGGTTGTTTCCATGTCTTGGCTATTGTAAACAATGCAGCGATGAACATTGGGGTACACGTGGCTCTTTCAATTCTGGTTTCCTCGGTGTATATGCCCAGCAGTGGGATTGCTGGGTCATATGGCAGGACTATTTGCAGCTTTTTAAGGAACCTCCACACTGTTTTCCATAGTGGCTGTACTAGTTTACATTCCCACCAACAGTGTAGGAGAGTTCCCTTTTCTCCACATCCTCTCCAGCATTTATTGCTTGTAGATTTTTGGATTACAGCCATTCTGACTGGTGTAAAGTGATACCTCATTGTGGTTTTGATTTGCATTTCTCTGATAATGAGTGATTCTACCCTTTCTTAAAAGAGTCCAGGCTAAAAGGGATTGATGGGCAACTCTACCAGCCACCACCAAGCAATTATTTCCTGCTTGTATACCTCTTCCGAATCATAGGAGAGAAGATGGGGTGCTACCCAATCTGAAGTGAAAATCAAACAAAGACAGTGTCCAACATGAGCCGTAGGCCAACTTCATATAGGAACATAAAGCCCTAAGTAAGATATTTACATAGCTGAGAAAAGAAGAGAAAGGCAAAGGAGAAAAGGAAAGATATACCCATCTGAATGCAGAGTTCCAAAGAATAGCAAGGAGAGATAAGAAAGCCTTCCTCAGTGAGCAATGCAAAGAAATAGAGGAAAACAATAGAATGGGAAAGACTAGAGATCTCTTCAAGAAAATTAGAGATACTGAGGGAACATTTCATCCAAAGATGGGCACAATAAAGGACAAAAAACGGTATGGACCTAACAGAAGCAGAAGATATTAAGAAGAGGTGGCAAGAATACACGGAAGAACTATACAGAAAAGATCTTCATGACCCAGATAACCATGATAGTGGGATCACTCACCTAGAGCCAGACATCCTGGAGTCTGAAGTCAAGTGGGCCTTAGGAAGCATCACAAGGATTAAAGCTAGCAGAGGTGATGGAATTCCAGTTGAGCTATTTCAGGACCTCAGAGATGGTGCTGTGAAAGTGCTGCATTCAATATGCCAGCAAGTTTGGAAAACTCAGCAGTGGCCACAGGACTGGAAAAGGTCAGTTTTTATTCCAATCCCAAAGAAAGGCAATGACAGAGAATGCTCAAACTACCACACAATTGCACTCATCTTACACGCTAGCAAAGTAATGCTCAAAATTATCCAAGTGAGGCTTCTACAGAACGTGAACCATGAACTTCCAGATGTTCAAGCTGGATTTAGAAAAGGCATAGGAACCAGAGATCAAATTGCCAACATCCGTTGGATCATTGAAGAAGCACGAGAGCTCCAGAAAAACATCTACTTCTGCTTTATCGACTACGCCAAAGCCTTTGACTGTGTGGTTCACAACAAACTGTGGAAAAATCTTGAAGAGATTGGAATACCAGACCACCTGACCTGCCTCCTGAGAAATCTGTATGTAGGTCAAAAAGTAACAGTTAGAACCAGACATGGAACAGCAGACTGGTTCCAGATCAGGAAAGGGGTACGTCAAGGCTGTATATTGTCACCCTGCTTATTTAACTTATATGCAGAGTACATCATGAGAAATGCCAGGCTAGATGAAGCACAAGCTGGAATCACAATTGCCAGAAGAAATATCAATAACCTCAGATATGCAGATAACACCACCCTTATGACAGAGTGAAGAGGAACTAAAGAGCCTCTTGATGAAAGTGAAAGAGGAGAGTGAAAAAGCTGGCTTAAAACTCAACATTCAAAAAACCTAAGATCATGGCATCTTGTCCCATCACTTCATGGCAAATAGTTGGGGAAGCAATGGAAACAGTGAAAGACTTTATTTTCTTGGGCTCCAAAACCACTGCAGATGGTGACTGCAGCCGTGAAATTAAGATGCTTGCTCCTTGGAAGAAAAGCTATGACCGACCTGGATGGTGTATTAAAAAGCAGAGACATTACTTTGCTGACAAAGGTCCGTGTAGTCAAGGCTATGGTTTTTCTGGTAGTCATGTATGGATGTGAGAGTTGAACTATAAAGAAAGCTGAGCACCAAAGAATTGATGCTTTTGAACTGTGGTGTTGGAGAAGACTCTTGAGAGTCCCCTGAACTGCAAGGAGATCCAACCAGTCCATCCTAAAGGAGATCAGTTCTGAATATTCATTGGAAAGATTGATGCTGAAGCTGAAACTCCAGTACTTTGGCCACTTGATGCAAAGAACTGACTCATTGGAAAAGACCCTGATGCTGGGAAAGATTGAAGGCAGGAGGAGAAGAGGATGACAGAGGATTAGATGGTTGGA
This sequence comes from Antilocapra americana, assembly GCA_007570785.1. Taxonomy (NCBI): domain Eukaryota; kingdom Metazoa; phylum Chordata; class Mammalia; order Artiodactyla; family Antilocapridae; genus Antilocapra; species Antilocapra americana. The sequence continues at coordinate 11,249 of SRVM01004198.1, read as the reverse complement.
TGGCATCACCAACTCACTGGACGTGAGTCTGAGTAACCTCCAGGAGTTGATGATGGACAGGGAAGCTTGGTGTGTAGCAGTCCATGGGGTCGCAAAGAGTCCATCATGACTGAGCAACTGAACTGAACTGAAACAAAACAAATGAATTGGAGAAGATAATGCATAGTATCATGGTCAACAAAAGAGTCCAAAATGCAGTACTTGGATGCAATCTCAAAAATGACAGAATGATCTCTGTTCGTTTCCAAGGCAAACCATTCAATATCGCGGTAATCCAAGCCTATGCCCCAACCAGAAACACTGAAGAAGCTGAAGTTGAACAGTTCTATGAAAACCTACAAGATCTTCTAGAACTAACACCCAAAAAAGATGTCCTTTTCATTATAGGGTACTAGCATGCAAAAGTAGGAAGTCAGATAACACCTGGAGTAACAGGCAAATTTGGCCTTGGAGTACAGAATGAAGCAGGGCAAAGGCTAAGAGAATGCACTGGTCACAGCCAGCACCCTCTTCCAACAACACAAGAGAAGACTCTACACATGGACATCTCCAGATGGTCAACACCGAAATCAGATTGATTATATTCGTTGCAGCCAAAGATGGAGAAGCTCTATACAGTCAGCAAAACAAGACCGGCAGCTGACTGTGGCTCAGATCATGAACTCCTTATTGCCAAATTCATACTGAAATTAAAGAAAATAGGGAAAACCACTAGACCATTCAGGTATGACCTAAATCAAATCCCTTGTAATTATATAGTGGAAGTGAGAAATAGACTTAAGGTACTAGATCTGATAGACAGAGTGCCTGATGAACTGTGGACGGAGGTTCATGACATTGTACAGGAGACAGGGATTAAGACCATACCCAAGAAAAAGAAATGCAAAAAAGCAAAATGGCTGTCTGAGGAGGCCTTACAAATAGCTATGAAAAGAAGAGAAGCAAAAGAGAAAAGGAAAGATATTCCCTGATGCTGGGAGGGATTGGGGGCAGGAGGAGAAGGGGAAGACAGAGGATGAGATGGCTGGATGGCATCACCACTATGGATATGGGTTTGGGTGGACTCCAGGAGTTCGTGATGGACAGGGAGGCCTAGCATGCTGCCGTTCATGGGGTCGCAAAGAGTCAGACACGACTGAGTGACTGAACTGAACTGAACTGAATGTGTAGTATCAGTCTACTTGTATTTTAAAAGATTATATTCAGAGTATGGAAGTATTATATAATATATACATACATAAAACAGCTGTGGGGAGAGGAGAAGTACCTTGACTCTACCTCAGACGTGTCTCTTTTTTCCATTGAGAGTGTATTGTATAATTTAAAAATACATGTATTTAAAAGAAAATTTGAGGGCACACCAGATTAAAATAGGAGACTTGAAGCTGCTGAATGTTTCTACATGAATGGTCAGTTGAAGTTACAGGGTGACTGATAATTGATAAAAGAATCAAACATATAAATAGTTTGCATTTCAAGTAATTGTCATATGGACAGGGAGAAGTCTTTTACTTTACTATATAATTTTTGCTAAACATTAGTTCCAGCAAGAAAAGCAGAATATTGTATGTGTTTCCCATCTGCTGGGGTGAAGTGACCACACTGATGACATTTGTTATCGTAGGAATCTAGCTGCTCTGTATCATCTGATCGTGTCCTTTTGTCCCATTGTAGCAGAGGGCTATGTGGTCCAGGAGAACATCTATGCCTGGAAGTCTCTTGGGATGGGGAAGTACCTGATAGCCCTCGCCATCTCAGGGCTCGTGTACCTCATCCTGCTTTTCCTCATTGAAACCAATGTCTTGTGGGAACTGAAAGCCAGGTTTTCTGGCCTCTACTGGAAGCAAAAATTGGTGAGTGGGTCCGAGTGTAAGTCTGTAAGAACAGGTAAGGGGCTGGCTTCACAGCTTCCTTCCTGCAGTCTGCAGTGACCTTGATTCTCAGAGTCAGAGGGCCTGGAGATTGTGTAACCCGCCCTCAGGGCACATGGGTGACTGAGGTCCCCAGGACCCCAGGCCCTGAGGGGAGAAGGGGGAAGAGCATTGGCCTGGGCCCTGTGACCCTGGCCGGCCGTGGATTCCGTGAAACTAGTCAGCTTGTAACACCCCTCCCCTCAGTCATTCAGAAGCCAGATAGAAGAAAGGTCTGTTGACCTGAATACCTTCCAGGGGCAAAGCACCTCCCCCACCCCCATGATCATGGAGATCCTGTAGAAAGTGGGATTTGTGGTATCTTGATACCTCTGGGCTTCAAGTCTTTTTCCATTTTCTTTAAAAAGCAGTGCTTTCCTGTCCAGCACATCACAGTCGTGTCAACATGCACTCAGTCCTGTCTGCGGCTTTCCCTAGGAATGGGCGGTGGTGGGTGAACAGGAATTGGCGTGGCCGGGGCACCTTTACAGTCCTGCAGGGAAGGGTCTTGATGTCTCCCTCCTAGCCTTGACAAAGCACTGACACCTGCCATCCTTATCTCGGGAAAAACAGGTGGTTTTGCAGAATGCGGAGTCCGTGCCTGGAGACCAAGATGTGGAAGAGGAAGCAAAAATGATCAAGAACTCTTGGGAAGATCTGTGTAAGAAAAACCCACTGGTCCTTAAAGAACTATGTAAGGTAAAGTCCGACGTAGTTTGAAAAGCATTACTTTACTTTCTACTCCCGTTACTCTTGGGGGTCCTTTGTGTAGGGAAGCAGCCATCGTGGCTCCAGGACCCTGCCCGCTGACTTGGATTACAGCGTAGTGCCTATTTATCAGCAGGTTTGCTTTCTGAGATTTCAGCTACCTGCGGTCAACCATGGTCCAAATCGTAAATGGAAAATTCCAGAAGTATCAGCTCCTAAGTTTTAAGTTGTGTGCCATTCTGGGTAGCGTGGTTAACTCAGACCGCCCGCCTCCGCCCCTCTGTCCAGCTTGCACGTTGTTTCATCACTTAGTTGCCAGCTCAGTTGCCCAGTCCAGTGTCACAGTACCCAGTGCTTGCGCTCAAGGACTTCTCATTTTATGTACCCCAAAGCCCACGGGTGGTGATGCTGGCAATTCAGGTATTCCCTTACTGTGCCTAATTTACAAGTTACGCTTTGTGTATGTATAGGAGAAACATAGTAAGCAGAGGGTCCTGTGGTGTCCATGATTTCACGCCCCCACTGGGGTTCTTGGACCATATCCCCGGGGATAAGGGGACTGCTGCACTGGCAGAGGATTCAGATGAGTTTCGGTGGGAAAGACTCAGAGAGAGGTTTCCTCTGTGAACAGATGGCATCTGAGTTCATTCGTGCACCCAGAGACGGCAGGTAGCACCTCAGCCCCCCATTGTCTTCTGGTGGCCCCTGAGGACAAGGAGGCCTGGGATGCGAGGGGCCCCAGAGCAATGGATCCCCAGAAGCCCTGAAGGTTGGACGTGGTTGAGTCTCTCCTGGATCTAGAAAGCAGTCTGTGAAGGAGCCAAGGAGGGGATGTGGCTCGGAAAGCCCACAGCAAGCCCGCTAATCTCCCTGAGAGCCCGTGGGGACTGTGCTGAGAGACTCTTCAGCCAGGAGCGTACACACCCTCAGGCATACGCACATGCCCATGGAGACAGAGGGAAGGAGACAGAGAGAGTTGTTTCCCTGTAGTTACCAGAGGTTAAAAAGCTCAAGCAAGATCAGAGTGGTTTTCTTTGCTTCGAGGAAAGCAGGGAAGAGGCTTATCTTAAAGAACTACGTTCTCAGTGTGCAGGGTCAGGAAGAGAGAACACCTCACAAGCCCACTGGGAGCAGCAGCTGGGATGAAGGCAGATCCCAGCCTGGGTGCCTCAGAGTCCTGGGGCCCTAGGGGCAGACCTGGAGTGCAGCTGGCCACTCTGGGCTGCTGGCCCCAGGTCCCCTCACTGGGTGGCTTGTCTTCTGTCTTGGCTATCTCAGGTCTATTCCAGGAAGGTGCCTCCACTGGCTGTGAACAAGGTTTCCTTCACTGTTCAAGCAGAGGAGTGCTTTGGTCTTCTTGGCCTCAATGGAGCTGGGAAAACTACCATTTTCAAGATGCTGACTGGGGAAGAGTCTATCACCTTTGGGGATGCTTTTGTCAACAGCATCAGCATCAGCTCTGACTTGAGGAAGGTAGGCAGTGACCTGCGACGAGGGGGCATGAACCTAGGGGTGGTTTGGGTGTATCAGGAAGAGGGTCCCCTGAAATACACCTGCGGGTGTTACAGAGGGCTGGGGACAGGGAACTGGAGTGAAACCTATCTTTGAAAATTCCAGGTGTTGGATTTATCTCTAACTCCCAAATCCATAGCTCCACCTTAGACCTCTTCTCTGAGCTCCAGATTGTATGTCAAGCTGCTTACTCAACATTGCCTTGGAAATGTCCCTGAAACCCAAGGCATCTCAAGCCCAGTGGACCGCCAAAGCCATCACCTGTCCCCACAAACCTCCGTCTCTTTCCCCCCTCCCCCTGTGTTCCCTGGAGGAGTGAGTGGCATCACCTACCGCTGTCCTAGGCACCACTCAGGACACCCAGCTGGCAGCCATGGTCCGTGGATGCTCCCTCCCAATGAACCCTGGAATCTGTCCTCCCTGGCCCTGTGCCCACTGCACTTCCCGAGCCAAGGCCACCCCTAACTCTCAGCCTCAGCTTCCTTGCCTTCTCTGAAGCGTTTGTTAATGCAGGCCTCTCTCTCCTCATACTCTAGCGTCCCCTTGTTTGCTCCTATAGCCTCCCCTTTCTTCTGGCTCTTCTTCCACTGGCACTTCTCTCTTCAATCCCTGTGGTGGGTCCTCTTCCCCCAGCCCGTAGACTGCACTGCTCCCCAGGGCTGCAGCATCAGCCCACTCTCTTTGTCCTCCCATGCACCGTCCCCACCCGCCAACCTCTCTCCTTACACTGACTCCCATTATCTTCTATTTGCTGATGGCTCCCAAGTAGCCACACCCTCAGCCCAATCCCAGTCCTGTGTTTTAGACCTGCATGTACATCCCTTCTAAACAGCCTGACTCAGACATAGTCAAATTTGGTATATATCCATCACACCTGACCCTCTTCTTGGAGTCTGCTTCCATTATTGGCACCAATTCAGTGAAACAGTTTCTGAATGCCTAGTGTATGCCAAAAATTGTGTCAGTCCAGTGACTCTCACTTGCAAGGAGCTCATGATCATAAGAACCAGCCGTTGCCATGCAGTGACTTAAGTGTAATGATGGTGGGGGAATGGGGTCAGTATCCAGTGGATTCAATGACAGGTGTTCGAGGAGACCAAACGGGTCTAGTCGAAGCTGTGCCATTCCCAGAATGCACCATACTAGTTTTACTGTCCATGACCAACATAAAGTTTAGAGAGAAAGCAGAAGAATCAGCAGGGGCTAGTTCCAGAATCCACGCTCGTGATTTTCACTCTCTGTTACCTTTTAGCGTACACTGCTCGGCCGAACAGCCATGAACAGTACAAGCATTTCATGGCTATGAGCCATCGACTATTAATTTTAATATTTTTTATTTTAAAAATTATGGACAAGTCTTTTGGTAATGGCAAATCAGGTACCTCTAATCCCTTTCCTGGTGATCATCAATAACTAGAAAAATAGGACCAAATTTTGGTAACATGTCTTTGAAGGGTTCGGAGAACTAAAAAGATAATGAAGACTTATGAGCCAAGAGGTAGGGGAGGACAGGGACCTAGGGAGGCGGCCTATTCAAGGCTGAGTTGCTGAGATATGAATATTTTTTGCCCTTAGTTTTGAACTGGCCTGCACTGGAGTTCAGGATGAGCCCTCTGGGGCATGGAGAAGTCTGGTGCAAGCATCCTTTCCTTGAGTCAGGACCCTGGAGGGGTCCCAGGATGAACTGTACTTAGACAAGGTCATGCAAGGATTGCAGAACAACCTGGACTTTTATCAGTCCCTGAAATGGAATTGATGTGACCCTAAACCACCAGTGCCCCCAGGTGCCTGGCAGGAGCAAATGTCGGGAGAAGCTGGCAGAAGATGCTCGCACCCTAGGCCTCAAATGATTTCGGCAAACAACCTGAAATGCAGTGTTTGGTGAACATTAAAAAAAAAAAAAAAACCACGTGTACCTAAACGACAACTCCTCCTCGCAAAAAATAATTTAGAATGAAGCATGGAGAATCAAAGTGTAAAAAACAAATATACAGAAGAAGATAAGAGACATTGTGGTATACCTTCAAGACAGCCCCTGGTAACCCTCCTGAGATTTACACCCTTAAGAAGATCACCCCAGATTGTACCAGGGTTGGTCTGTGTGACTGACAGAATACTGTGGAAGAAGTGGTGTGTCACTTTTGAGACTGGGTCATGAGGGACACCGGAGAAGGCAATGGCGACCCACTCCAGTACTCTTGCCTGGAAAATCCCATGGACGGAGGAGCCGTAGGCTGCTGTCCGTGGGGTGGCTAGGAGTCAGACACGACTGAGTGACTTCACTTTCCCTTTTCACTTTCATGCACTGGAGAAGGAAATGGCAACCCACTCCAGTGTTCTTGCCTGGAGAATCCCAGGGACTGGGGAGCCTGGTGGGCTGCCGTCTGTGGGGTCGCACAGAGTCGGACACAACTGAAGCGACTGAGCAGCAGCAGCGTGAGGGACACTGCAGCTTCTCTTTTGGGTACACTCCCCTTCATACCACTCGCTTTGGGGGGGACTAACGGCCATGTCATGAAGACTCTGAGGCAGCCCTGTGGGTTATAAAAAATAATCAGTGCAATAGGAGACAAAGTGAGAGAGGAAAAGGAATATAGAACATATGGGATGAGTAGCTAGCCCTCTTGAGATGGTAGATTTAAATCCAATTATATTAGTAATTACATTACATATAAATGGATGAAAGACTCCAATTAGAAGATTAGAGAAGATACTCAAAGGCTAGAACAGAGTTGCCATACGACCCAGCAGTCTCACTCCTAGGTAGATATGTCCCAGAGAACTGAAAAACTGTTGATACAGTCACACAAAAATTTGTACATGAATGTTCATAGCAGCATTTTTCACAAAAGGTAGAATAAACCCTGACATCCACCAGCAGATGGCTGGATAGACAAAATGTGATCTAGCCGTGCACTGAGATATTATTCAACCATGAGAAAGGCGTGAAGCACTGATGTGCGCTGCACCGCAGATGGGACCTTGAGCACGCCCATTAAGGTGCCGAGTGAAGGCAGCAGATCGCAAAGGGCACAGGTTGTGGATTCTGCTTGTATGAGACATCCGTAACAGGCAAATCCATGGTTGCCAGGGGTTGGGCGTGCTAGGGAAAATGGGTAGTAACTTTTCATGGATTTGAAGTTTCTCTGGGGAGGAGCGATGCCGTGTTATAAAATTGACTGTGATCATGGACCACCAGTGTGAATATACTAAAAGCCACTGGATTGAAGACATTTGATGGGTGAATTGTATGATATGTGAATTATCTCTCAATAAGCTGTTATCAAAAAAAGGAAGAAGGAATGAACAAGCAAAAGAATAAAAGACACAACAAGACAGGAAGAGGGCAGGTGGTCATGACAGACCCACCCACTAGCCTTATCATCACCAGTCATCCATCCAACTTATTGAAGCTCACTGAGAGGCAAGTACAAACCTGCTCTGTAAACTCAGATGAAAAGGGATGTTACATTTCTTTGTATTATTTAAAATCAAGTGGCATCTGCCTACAAGACCCTCCTCCTGTCTGACTGGCAAGAAACTGGATTTCAGTCTTCCTAGAATCTGTCTGAACATCACCTCCTGGCAATTTGTGAAAATTCATGGTAGAAATACAGTTCAACATGCTCCTCACTTCACTTTCTCCTAGAAATCCCACATAGATTCATCTCATTAGCAAACTGAAACAAATCTACATCCTTGCTCTCTTCCTTTGTGAGCTTTCTGCTTACTACCCTTTACATGTGCAAGTATTTTTAAACATTCTTTCACATTTCCTAAAATATATTCCTATCACATGTGAAGAGCCAACTCATTGGAAAAGATCCTGATGCTGGGAAAGATTGAGAGCAGGAGAAGGAGGCAACAGAGGATGAGGTGGTTGGATGTTATCACAGACTCAGTGGACATGAATTTGAGCAAACTCTGGGAGATAGTGAAGGACAGGGAAGCCTGGCGTGCTGCAGTCCGTGGAGTTGCAGAGTCGGGCACTATTTAGCAACTGAATAACAACAATTCTTTTCAGAATCTGCTGGTATACCAAAAGTCAGCAGGGACTTTTGAGTATCCACATGCATTTCTGTCACAGTCATTCAATGTCTCAGAATCGTTCAGCTCCACTGTGGGGTTGTCCCTGTCTTTGGGGCCTCCGTGCTCTAAGCGGGGCTCCATGGCCGTCCCATGGCAGCAGGCTTATTCCAGACTGAGGTGTGTAAGAAACAGCACATTCCTTCATTTTCTTTGTATCAAATTATAACATTTTCAATCCTTCTATCCAAAAATTTGTTCACAAAGTTGAAAGCCTATATAGACTAACACTGGAGATAAAGTTGAAATAATGATTGAAGATCTACCCTTTCTTTTTTTTTTTTTTCCTCCCTTTTATTGTTTTTGTCATACAATGCCATGATATCACCATGGGTTTACATATGCTCCCCCTCCAGAAACCCCTCCCTCCTCCCTCCCCCCCGGGAAATCTCGATGCACCAGCCCCGAGAATTAATCCTGGGCTGGTGATTGATTAGACATATGATAATTAACATGTTTCAATGCCATTCTCCCATATCATCCCACCCTTTCCCTCATTCACAGAGTCCACGAGTCTATTCTATACATCTGCGTTCCTTTTGCTGTCTCGCATGTTGGGTTCTCGTTTCTGTCTTTCTAAATTCCATATATATGTGTTAATATACTGTATTGTTGTTTGTGCTTCTGGCTTACTTCACTCTGGATAATGGGCTCCAGTTCGGTCCATCTGAGTAGAATTGATTCAAATGAATTTTTTTAATGCTGAGTAATATTCCATTGTGTATATGTACCACAGCTTTCTTATCCATTCATCAGTTGATGGGCATCTAGGTTGTTTCCATGTCTTGGCTATTGTAAACAATGCAGCGATGAACATTGGGGTACACGTGGCTCTTTCAATTCTGGTTTCCTCGGTGTATATGCCCAGCAGTGGGATTGCTGGGTCATATGGCAGGACTATTTGCAGCTTTTTAAGGAACCTCCACACTGTTTTCCATAGTGGCTGTACTAGTTTACATTCCCACCAACAGTGTAGGAGAGTTCCCTTTTCTCCACATCCTCTCCAGCATTTATTGCTTGTAGATTTTTGGATTACAGCCATTCTGACTGGTGTAAAGTGATACCTCATTGTGGTTTTGATTTGCATTTCTCTGATAATGAGTGATTCTACCCTTTCTTAAAAGAGTCCAGGCTAAAAGGGATTGATGGGCAACTCTACCAGCCACCACCAAGCAATTATTTCCTGCTTGTATACCTCTTCCGAATCATAGGAGAGAAGATGGGGTGCTACCCAATCTGAAGTGAAAATCAAACAAAGACAGTGTCCAACATGAGCCGTAGGCCAACTTCATATAGGAACATAAAGCCCTAAGTAAGATATTTACATAGCTGAGAAAAGAAGAGAAAGGCAAAGGAGAAAAGGAAAGATATACCCATCTGAATGCAGAGTTCCAAAGAATAGCAAGGAGAGATAAGAAAGCCTTCCTCAGTGAGCAATGCAAAGAAATAGAGGAAAACAATAGAATGGGAAAGACTAGAGATCTCTTCAAGAAAATTAGAGATACTGAGGGAACATTTCATCCAAAGATGGGCACAATAAAGGACAAAAAACGGTATGGACCTAACAGAAGCAGAAGATATTAAGAAGAGGTGGCAAGAATACACGGAAGAACTATACAGAAAAGATCTTCATGACCCAGATAACCATGATAGTGGGATCACTCACCTAGAGCCAGACATCCTGGAGTCTGAAGTCAAGTGGGCCTTAGGAAGCATCACAAGGATTAAAGCTAGCAGAGGTGATGGAATTCCAGTTGAGCTATTTCAGGACCTCAGAGATGGTGCTGTGAAAGTGCTGCATTCAATATGCCAGCAAGTTTGGAAAACTCAGCAGTGGCCACAGGACTGGAAAAGGTCAGTTTTTATTCCAATCCCAAAGAAAGGCAATGACAGAGAATGCTCAAACTACCACACAATTGCACTCATCTTACACGCTAGCAAAGTAATGCTCAAAATTATCCAAGTGAGGCTTCTACAGAACGTGAACCATGAACTTCCAGATGTTCAAGCTGGATTTAGAAAAGGCATAGGAACCAGAGATCAAATTGCCAACATCCGTTGGATCATTGAAGAAGCACGAGAGCTCCAGAAAAACATCTACTTCTGCTTTATCGACTACGCCAAAGCCTTTGACTGTGTGGTTCACAACAAACTGTGGAAAAATCTTGAAGAGATTGGAATACCAGACCACCTGACCTGCCTCCTGAGAAATCTGTATGTAGGTCAAAAAGTAACAGTTAGAACCAGACATGGAACAGCAGACTGGTTCCAGATCAGGAAAGGGGTACGTCAAGGCTGTATATTGTCACCCTGCTTATTTAACTTATATGCAGAGTACATCATGAGAAATGCCAGGCTAGATGAAGCACAAGCTGGAATCACAATTGCCAGAAGAAATATCAATAACCTCAGATATGCAGATAACACCACCCTTATGACAGAGTGAAGAGGAACTAAAGAGCCTCTTGATGAAAGTGAAAGAGGAGAGTGAAAAAGCTGGCTTAAAACTCAACATTCAAAAAACCTAAGATCATGGCATCTTGTCCCATCACTTCATGGCAAATAGTTGGGGAAGCAATGGAAACAGTGAAAGACTTTATTTTCTTGGGCTCCAAAACCACTGCAGATGGTGACTGCAGCCGTGAAATTAAGATGCTTGCTCCTTGGAAGAAAAGCTATGACCGACCTGGATGGTGTATTAAAAAGCAGAGACATTACTTTGCTGACAAAGGTCCGTGTAGTCAAGGCTATGGTTTTTCTGGTAGTCATGTATGGATGTGAGAGTTGAACTATAAAGAAAGCTGAGCACCAAAGAATTGATGCTTTTGAACTGTGGTGTTGGAGAAGACTCTTGAGAGTCCCCTGAACTGCAAGGAGATCCAACCAGTCCATCCTAAAGGAGATCAGTTCTGAATATTCATTGGAAAGATTGATGCTGAAGCTGAAACTCCAGTACTTTGGCCACTTGATGCAAAGAACTGACTCATTGGAAAAGACCCTGATGCTGGGAAAGATTGAAGGCAGGAGGAGAAG
>ML660571.1:0-17555 GCA_007570785.1 Antilocapra americana | reverse complement strand
TACAGTGGTGTGATGTGAGAATGAGTGGATATGATTACATAAAAAAACCATATGACGGCATAGATATATTGGGCACGATGTCATACATAAGGTACTTGTCATCTAACCTATACAGTGGGTTGGATGGCTCAGATTGATGCAGTATCACAAGTACAGAAGATGTGATTTCATATAGCTTTGATGTGACTTCATATACATTGGGGATGACGTCAGGAGTACATTGGATGTGATGTCATAAATGTAGGGGTGTGACGTCATAAAGAGGGGATGTGAAGTCATAGAGAGCATATGACGTCATGCAGGTACTGGGTGTGATTGGCATCGAGTGGTTTTGATATCATCTGTACAGTGGGTGGAATGACACTGAAACAGTGGAAGCGATGTCAGACATAGTGTGTGTGATGTCCAAGAGAATGGGTAGGGAACCCATATACTGCGTATGATGTCATACCTATGTTGGATATGATATGCATACATGCAATGTGTGTGATATCATCGAGAGAATGCTTGTGATGATGCAGTCGAGTGGGTGCAATGTCATAAACACTGTGACTTAATGTCATAAATAGTGAATGTGATGTCGAGTCTAGTGCATGTGATGTCATACATATGCCCAGTGTGATGACAAAGGAATGGAATGTGCAGTTGTTTGTATAGAAGATGTGATGTCATATACAGTTGATGGGACTTCACATAGAGTGGGTGTGATGGCATGAATACAGTGCAAGTGATGTCATAAATACAGTGGTGTGATGTGAGAATGAGTGGATATGATGTCATAAAGAGCCCATATGACGGCATAGATATATCGGGCACGATGTCATACATAAGGTACTTGTCATCTAACCTATACAGTGGGTTGGATGGCTCAGATTGATGCAGTATCACAAGTACAGAAGATGTGATTTCATATAGCTTTGATGTGACTTCATATACAATGGGGATGACGTCATGAGTACAGTGGATGTGATGTCATAAATGTAGGGGTGTGACGTCATAAAGAGGGGATGTGACGTCATAGAGACCATATGACGTCATGCAGGTACTGGGTGTGATGTTCATCTAGTGGTTGTGATATCATCTGTACAGTGGGTGGAATAACACAGATACAGTGGAAGCGATGTCAGATATAGTGTGTGTGATGTCCAAGAGAATGGGTAGTGTAAACCATATAATGCGTATGAAGACATACCTGTGTTGGATATGATATTCATGCATGCAATGTGTGTGATATCATCGAGAGAATGGTTGTGAAGATGCAGTCGAGTGGGTGCAATGTCATAAATACTGTGGTTTAATGTCATAAATAGTGAATGTGATGTTGACTCTAGTGCATGTGATGTCATACATATGCCCAGTGTGATGACACAGGAATGGGATGTGCTGTTATTTGTATAGAAGATGTGATGTCATATACAGTTGATGGGACTTCACATATAGTGGGTGTGATGGCATGAATACAGTGCAAGTTATGTCATAAATACAGTGGTGTGGTGTGAGAATGAGTGCATATGATGTCATTAAGAGCCCATATGACGGCATAGATATATTGGGCCCTTGTCATACATAAGGTACTTGTCGTCTAACCTATACAGTGGGTTGGATGGCTCAGATTGATGCAGTATCACAAGTACAGAAGATGTGATTTCATATAGCTTTGATGTGACTTCATATACATTGGGGGTGACGTCAGGAGTACATTGGATGTGATGTCATAAATGTAGGGGTGTGACGTCATAAAGAGGGGATGTGACGTCATAGAGAGCATATGACGTCATGCAGGTACTGGGTGTGATGGGAATCGAGTCTTTGTGATATCATCTGTACAGTGGTTGCAATCACACTGAAAGAGTGGAAGCGATGTCAGATATAGTGTGTGTGATGTCCAAGAGAACAGGTAGGGAAACCCATATACTGCGTATGATGTCATACCTATGTTGGATATGATATGGATACATACAATGTGTGTGATATCATCGAGAGAATGGTTGTGATGATGCAGTCGAGTGGGTGCAATGTCATAAACACTGTGACTTAATGTCATAAATAGTGAATGTGATGTCGAGTTTAGTGCATGTGATGTCGAGTCTAGTGCATGTGATGTCATACATATGCCCAGTGTGATGACACAGGAATGGGATGTGTTCTTGTTTGTATAGAAGATGTGATGTCATATACAGTTGATGGGACTTCACATATAGTTGGTGTGATGGCATGAATACAGTGCAATTGATGTCATAAATACAGTGGTGTGATGTGAACATGAGTGGATATGATGTCGTAAAGAGCCCATATGACAGCATAGATATATTGGGCACGATGTCATACATAACGTACTTGTCATCTAACCTATACAGTGGGTTGGATGGCTCAGATTGATGCAGTATCACAAGTACAGAAGATGTGATTTCATATAGCTTTGATGTGACTTCATATACATTGGGGGTGACGTCGGGAGTACATTGGATGTGATGTCATAAATGTTGGGGTGTGACGTCATAAAGAGGAGATGTGACGTCATAGAGAGCATATGACGTCATGCAGGTACTGGGTGTGACTGGCATCGAGTCTTTGTGATATCATCTGTACAGTGGGTGCAATGACACTGAAACAGTGAAGCGATGTCAGATATAGTGTGTGATGTCCAAGAGAATGGGTAGGGAAACCCATATACTGCGTATGATGTCATACCTATGTTGGATATGATATTCATGCATGCAATGCGTGTGATATCATCGAGAGAATGGTTGTGAAGATGCAGTCGAGTGGGTGCAATGTAATAAATACTGTGACTTAATGTCATAAATAGTGAAAGTGATGTCAGTCTAGTGCATGTGATGTCATACATATGCCCAGTGTGATGACACAGGAATGGGATGTGCTGTTGCTTGTATAGAAGATGTGATGTCATATACAGTTGATGGGACTTCACATATAGTGGGTGTGATGGCATGAATACAGTGCAAGATATGTCATAAATACAGTGGTGTGATGTGAGAATGAGTGATATGATGTCATAAAGAGCCCATATGACGGCATAGATATATTGGGCACGAAGTCATACATTAGGTACTTGTCATCTAACCTATACAGTGGGTTGGATGGCTCAGATTGATGCAGTATGACAAGTACAGAAGATGTGGTTTCATATAGCTTTGATGTGACTTCATATACATTCGGGATGACGTCATGAGTACATTGGATGTGATGTCATAAATGTAGCGGTGTGTCATCATAAAGAGGGGATGTGATGGCAAATAAAGTTCGTATGACATCGTACACATAGAGGGTGTGATGTCATACGTATAGCGGTTTTGATGAAAGGATACAGTGGAGATCAGGTCAGATTGAGTGTGTGTGATGTCAGATAGAGTGGTTGTGCTGTCATTCCCACAGGGCTCCTGATGTCTCATTAGTGGATATAACGTCAGAGACATAGTGAGTGTGATGTCACAGAAAAATTGCCTGTGATTTCACACGCAGCTTGGATGTGATGTCATAAAATGTATGAGACATCATATAGAGTGGGGGCAACGTAATGATTTCAGTGGATGTGATGTCATACCATGGACATGGAGTCCTAAGAGTAGGTGGGATATCATCAATACACCTGATTTGATGTTTGAAACGCTTGGGTGTGATGTCATAAAGAGGGGATATGACGTCCTAGAGAGCATACGACGTCATGCAGGTACTGGGTGTGATGGGCATCGAGTGGGTGTGATATCATCTGTACAGTGGGTGGAATGACACTGATACAGTGGAAGCGATGTCAGATATAGTGTGTGTGATGTTCAAGAGAATGGGTAGGGAAACCCATATACTGTGTATGATGTCATACCTATGTTGGATATGATATGCATACATGCAATGTGTGTGATATCATCGAGAGAATGCTTGTGATGACGCAGTCGAGTGGGTGGAATGTCATAAATACTGTGATTTAATGTCATAAATAGTGAATGTGATGTCGAGTCTAGTGCATGTGATGTCATACATATGCCCAGTGTGATGACACATGTATGGGATGTGCTGTTATTTGTATAGAAGAAGTGATGTCATATACAGTTGATGGGACTTCACATGTAGTGGGTGTGATGGCATGAATACAGTGCAAGTGACGTCATAATTACAGTGGTGTGATGTGAGAATGAGTGGATATGATGTCATAAACAGCCCATATGACGGCATAGATATATTGGGCACCATGTCACATATAAGGTACTTGTCATCTAAACTATACAGTGGGTTGAATGTCTCAGATTGATGCAGCATCACAAGTACAGAAGATGTGATTTCATATAGCTTTGATGTGACTTCATATACATTGGGGGGACGTCATGAGTACATGGATGTGACGTCATAAATGTAGCAGTGTGACGTCATAAAGAGGGGATGTGATGGCATATACAGTACGTATGACATCATACACATAGAGGGTGTGATGTCATACGTATAGCGGTTTTGATGAAAGGATACAGTGGAGATCATGTCAGATAGAGTGTGTGTGACGTCAGATAGAGAGGTTGTGCTGTCATCCTCGCAGGGATCCTGATGTCTCATTAGTGGATATAACGTCATAGGGATAGTGAGTGTGATGTCACACATAAATTGCCTGTGATTTCACACGCTGCTTGGAAGTGATGTCATAAAGAACATGAGTCATCATATAGAGTGAGTGTGACGTCATGATTACAGTGGATGTGATGTCATACCGTGGACATGGAGTCATAAGAGTGGGGGTGATATCATGAATACACCTGATTTGAGGTTTGGAACACTGGGGTGTGATGTCATAAAGAGGGGATATGACGTCATAGAGAGCATATGACATCATGTAGGTAGTGGGTGTGATGGGCATCGAGTGGGTGTGATATAATCTGTACAGTGGGTGTAATGACACTGATAGAGTGGAAGCGATGTCAGATATAGTGTGTGTGATGTCCAAGAGAATGGGTAGGGAAACCCATATACTGCGTATGATGTCATACCATTGTTGGATATGATATGCATGCATGCAATGTGTGTGATATCATTGAGAGAATGGTTGTGATGATGCAGGCGAGTGGATGCAATGTCATAAATACTGTGATTTAATGTCATAAATAGTGAATGTGATGTCGAGTCTAGTGCATGTGATGTCATACATATGCCCAGTGTGATGACACATGTATGGGATGTGCTGTTATTTGTATAGAAGAAGTGATGTCATATACAGTTGATGGGACTTCACATGTATTGGGTGTGATGGCATGAATACAGTGCAAGTGACGTCATAATTACAGTGGTGTGATGTGAGAATGAGTGGATATGATGTAATAAACAGCCCATATGACGGCATAGATATATTGGGCACCATGTCACATATAAGGTACTTGTCATCTAACCTATACAGTGGGTTGAATGGCTCAGATTGATGCAGTATCACAAGTACAGAAGATGTGATTTCATATAGCTTTGATGTGACTTCATATACATTGGGGGGACGTCATGAGTACATTGGATGTGACGTCATAAATGTAGCAGTGTGACGTCATAAAGAGGGGATGTGATGGCATATACAGTACGTATGACATCATACACATAGAGGGTGTGATGTCATACGTATAGCGGTTTTGATGAAAGGATACAGTGGAGATCATGTCAGATAGAGTGTGTGTGACGTCAGATAGAGTGGTTGTGCTGTCATCCCCGCAGGGATCCTGATGTCTCATTAGTGGATATAACGTCATAGGGATAGTGAGTGTGATGTCACAGATAAATTGCCTGTGATTTCACACGTAGCTTGGAAGTGATGTCATAAAGTGGATGAGTCATCATATAGTATGGGTGTGACGTTATTATTACAGTGGATGTGATGTCATACCGTGGACATGGAATCGTAAGAGTGGGTGTGATATCATGAATACACCTGATTTGAGGTTTGAAACATTGGGGTGTGATGTCATAAAGAGGGGATAAGACGTCCTAGAGAGCATACGACGTCATGCAGGTACTGGGTGTGATGGGCATCGAGTGGGTGTGATATCATCTGTACAGTGGGTGGAATGACACTGATACAGTGGAAGCGATGTCAGATATAGTGTGTGTGATGTTCAAGAGAATGGGTAGGGAAACCCATATACTGCGTATGATATCATACCTATGTTGGATATGATATGCATGCATGCAATGTGTGTGATATCATCGAGAGAATGGTTGTGATGATGCAGTCGAGTGGGTGCAATGTCATAAATACTGTGATTTAATGTCATAAATAGTGAATGTGATGTCGAGTCTAGTGCATGTGATGTCATACATATGCCCAGTGTGATGACACAGGTATGGGATGGGCTGTTGTTTGTATAGAAGATGTGATGTCATATACATTTGATGGGACTTCACATATAATGTGTGTGATGGCATGAATACAGTGCAAGTCATGTCATAAAAACAGTGGTGTGATGTGAGAATGAGTGGATATGATGTCATAAAGAGCCCATATGACGGCATAGATATATTGGGCACGATGTCATACATAAGGTACTCTCATCTAACCTAAACAGTGGTTTGGATTTCTCAGTTTGATGCCATATCACAGTACAGAAAATGTGATTTCATATAGCTTTGGTGTGACTTCATATACATTGCGGTTGATGCCATGAATACATTGGATGTGATGTCATAAATGTAGCGGTGTGATATCATAAAGAGGGTATGTGATGGCATATAGAGTACGTAAGGCATCATACACATAGAGGGTGTGATGTCATACATATAGCGGTTTTGATGAAAGGATACAGTGGAGATCATGTCAGATAGAGTGTGTGTGATGTCAGATAGACCGGTTGTGCTGTCATCCCCACAGGGCTCCTGATGGCTCATTAGTGAATATAACGTCATAGGCATAGTGAGTGTGATGTCACAGATAAATTTCCTGTGATCTCACATGCAGCTTGGATGTGATGTCATAAAGTGGATGAGACATCATATAGACTGGGTGTGATGTCATGATTACAGTGGGTGTGATGTCACACGGTGAACATGGAGTCCTAAGAGTGGGTGTGATGTCATGAATACACCTGATTTGATGTTTGAAACATTGGGGTGTGGTGTCATAAAGAGGGGATGTGACGTCATAGAGAGCATATGAGGTCATGCAGGTACTGGTGTGATGGGCATAGAATGGGTGTGATATCATCTGTACAGTGGGTGGAATGACACTGATACAGTGAAAGCGATGTCAGATATAGTGTGTGTGATGTCCAAGAGAATGGGTAGGGAAAGACATATATTGCGTATGATGTCATAGCTATGTTGAATATGATATGCATGCATGCAATGTGTGTGATATCAACGAGAGAATGGTTGTGATGATGGAGTCGAGTGGGTACAATGTCATAAATACTGTGATTTAATGTCATAAATAGTGAATGTGATGTCGAGTCTAGTGCATGTGATGTCCTACATATGCCCAGGGTGATGACACAGGTATGGGATGTGCTGTTATTTGTATAGAAGATGTGATGTCATATACAGTTGATGGGACTTCACATATAATGTGTGTGATGGCATGAATACACTGCAAGTGATGTCATAAATACAGTGGTGTGATGTGAGAATGAGTGGATATGATGTCATAAAGAGCCCGTATGGCGGCATAGATATATTGGGCACGATGTCATACGTAAGGTACTTGTCATCTAACGTATACGGTGGATTGGATGGCTCAGATTGATGCAGCATCACAAGTAAAGAAGATGTGGTTTCATATAGCTTTGATGTGACTTCATATACATTGGGGGTGACGTCATGAGTACATTGGATGTGACGTCATAAATGTAGCGGTGTGACATCATAAAGAGGGGATGTGATGGCATATAAAGTTCGTATGACATCGTACACATAGAGGGTGTGATGTCATACGTATAGCGGTTTTGATGAAAGAATACATTAGAGATCATGTCAGATTGAGTGGGTGTGATGTCAGATAGAGTGGTTGTGCTGTCATTCCCACAGGGCTCCTGATGTCTCATTAGTGGATATAACGTCATAGACATAGTGAGTGTGATGTCACAGATAAATTGCCTGTGATTTCACACGCAGCTTGGATGTGATGTCATAAAGTGGAAGAGACATCATATAGATTGGGTGTGACGTCATGATTACAGTGGGTGTGATGTCATAACGTGGACATGGAGTCCTAGGAGTATGGATGATATAATGAATACACCTGATTTGATGTTTGAAACACTGGGGTGTGATGTCATATAGAGGGGATATGACGTCATAGAGAGCATATGATGTCATGCAGGTACTGGGTGTGATGGGCATCGAGTGGGTGTGATATCATCTGTACAGTGGGTGGAATGACACTGAAAGTGTGGAAGTGATGTGAGATATAGTGTGTGTGATGTCTAAGAGAATGGGTAGGGAAACCCATATACTGCGTATGATGTCATACCTATGTTGGATATTATATGCTTGAATGCAATGTGTGTGATATCATCGAGAGAATGGTTGTGATGATGCAGTCGAGTGGGTGCAATGTCATAAATAATGTGATTTAATGTCTTAAATAGTGAATGTGATGTCGAGTCTAGTGCATGTGATGTGATACATATGCCCAGTGTGATGACACAGGTATGAGATGTGCTGTTATTTGTATAGAAGATGTGATGTCATATAGAGTTGATGGGACTTCACATATATTGCGTGTGATGGGATGAATGCAGTGCAAGTGATGTCATAAACACAGTGGTGTGATGTGGGAATGAGTGGATATGTTGTCATAAAGACCCCATATGACGGCATAGATATATTGGGCATGATGTCATACATAAGGTACTTGTCATCTAACCTATACAGTGGGTTGGATGGCTCAGATTGATGCAGTATCACAAGTACAGAAGATGTGATTTCATATAGCTTTAATGTGACTTCATATACATTGGGGGTGACGTCATGAGTACATTGGATGTGATGTCATAAATGTAGGGGTGTGACATCATAAAATGTGATGTGATGGCATATAGAGTTCGTATGACATCATACACATAGAGAGTGTGATATCATACATATAACTGTTTTGATGAAAGAATACAGTGGAGATCATGTCAGATCGAGTTTATATGATGTCAGATAGAGTGGCTGTGCTGTCATCCTCACAGGGCTCCTGATGTCTCGTTAGTGGATATCACGTCATAGACCTAGTGAGTGTGATGTCACAGTAAATTGCCTGTGATTTCACATGCAGCTTAGATGTGATGTCATAAAGTGAATGAAACATCATATAGAGTGGGTGTGTCGTCATGATTACAGTGGATGTGATGTCATACCGTGGACATGGAGTCCTAAGAGTGGGGGTTATATCATGAATACACCTGATTTGATGTTTGAAACACTGGGGTGTGATGTCATATAGAGGGGATATGACGTCATAGAGAGCATATAACGTCATGCAGGTACTGGGTGTGATGGGCATCGTGTGGGTGTGATATCATCTGTAGTGTGGGTGGAATGACACTGATACAGTGGAAGCGATGTCAGATATAGTGCGTGTGATGTCCAAGAGAATGGGTAGGTAAACCCGTATACTACGTATGATGTCATACCTATGTTGGATATGATATGCATACATGCAATGTGTGTGATATCATCGAGAGAATGGTTGTGATGATGCAGTCGAGTGGGTCCAGTGTCATAAACAATGTGATTCAATGTCATAAATAGTGAATTAGATGTCGAGTCTAGTGCATGTGATGTCATACATATGCCCAGTGTGATGACACAGGTATGGGATGTGCTGTTATTTGTATAGAAGATGTGATGCTATATACAGTCGGTGAGATTTCACATATAGTGGGTGTGATGGCATGAATATAGTGCAAGTTATGTCATAAATACTGTGGTGTGTTGTGAGAATGAGTGGATATGATGTCATAAAAATCCCATATGACGGCATAGGTATATTGGGCACGATATCATACATAAGGAACTTGTCATCTAACCTATACAGTGCGTTGTATGGATCAGATTGATGCAGTATCACAAGTACAGAAGATGAGATTTCATATAGCTTTGAAGTGACTTCATATACATTGGGGGTGACGTCATGAGTACAATGAATGTGATGTCATAAATGTAGAGGTGAGACGTCTTAAAGAGGGGATGTTAGGTCATAGAGAGCATATGACGTCATTTAGGTAGTGGGTGTGATGGTCATAGAGTGGGTGTGATATCATCTGTACAGTGGGTGGAATGACACTGATACAGTGGAAATGATGTCGGATATGGTGTGTGTGATGCCCAAGAGAATGGGTAGGGAAACCCATATACTGTGTATGATGTCATACCTATGTTGTATATGATACGCATGAATGCAATGTGTGTGATATCATCGAGAGAATGGTTGTGATGATGCAGTCGAGTGGGTGCAATGTCATAAATACTGGGATTTAATGTCATAAATAGTGAATGTGGTGTAGGGTCTAGTGCATGTGATGTCGTACATATGTCCAGTGTTGTGACACAGGTATGGCATGTGCTGTTATTTCTATAGAAGATGTGATGTCATATACAGTTGATGGGACTTCACATATAGTGGGTGTGATGGCATGAATACAGTGCAAGTGATGTCATAAATAAAGTGGTGTGATGTGAGAATGAGTGGATATGATGTAATGAAGAGCCCATATGACGGCATAGATATATTGGGCACGATGTCATACATAAGGTACTCTCATCTAACATATACAGTGGGTAGGATTTCTCAGATTGATGCCATATCACAGTACCGAAGACGTGATTTCATATAGCTTTGATGTAACTTCATATACATTATGGGTGACGACAGGAGTACATTCGATGTGATGTCATAAATGTAGCGGTGTGACGTCATAAAGTGGGGATGTGATGGCATATACAGTACGTATGGCATCATACACATAGAGCGTGTGATGTCATACGTATAGCGATTTTGATGAAAGGATACAGTGGAGATCATGTCAGATACAGTGTGTGTGATGTCAGATAGAGCGGTTGTGCTGTCATCCCCACAGGGCTCCTGATGGCTCATTAGTGAATATAACGTCATAGACATATTGAGTGTGATGTCACAGATAAATTTCCTGTGATCTCACATGCAGCTTGGATGTGATGTCATAAAGTGGATGAGACATCATATAGACTGGGTGCGATGTCATGATTACAGTGGGTGTGATGTCATACCGTGGACATGGAGTCCTAAGAGTGGGTTTGATATCATGAATACACCTGATTTGATGTTTGAAACACTGGGGTTTGAGGTAATAATGAGGGGATATGACGTCATAGAGAACATATGATATCTTACAGGTACTGGGTATGATGGGCATCGAGTGGGTGTGATGTCAGAGAGTCTGGTTGTGCTGTCATCCACACAGGGTTCCTGATGTCTCATTAGTGGATATAATGTCACAGAAATAGTGAGTGTGATATCACAGAAAAATTGCCTGTGATTTCACACTCCACATGGATGTGATGTCATTAGGTGGATGAGATATCATATAGAGTGGGTGTTAGGTCATGATTACAGTAGATGTGATGACATACAGTGGACATGGAGTCCCAAGAGTGGGTGTGATATGATGAATACACCTGATTTGATGTTTGAAACAGTGGGGTGTTATGTCATAAAAAGTGGATATGACGCTATAGAGAGCATATGATATCCTACATGTACTGGGTATGATGGGCATCGAGTGGGTGTGATATCATCTGTACAGGGGGTGGAATGACACTGATAGAGTGGAAGCGATGTCAGATATAGTGTGTGTGATGTCCAAGAGAATGGGTAGGGAAACACATATACTGTGTATGATGTCATATCTATGTTGGATATGATATGCATGCATGCAATGTGTGTGATATCAACGAAAGAATGGTTGTGATGATGCAGTTGAGTGGGTGCAATGTCATAAATACTGGGATTTAATGTCATAAATGGTGAATGTGATGTCGAGTCTAGTGCATGTGATGTCATACATACGCTCAGTGTAATGACACAGGTATAGGATGTGCTGTTATTTGTTTAGAAGATGTGATGTCATATACATTTGATGAGGCTTCACATATAGTGGGTGTGATGGCATGAATACAGTGCAAGTAATGTCATAAATACAGTGGTGTGATGTGAGAATGAGGGGATATGATGTCAAAAAGAGCCCATATGACGGTATAGATATATTGGGCTCGGTGTCATACATAAGATACTTGTCCTCTAACCCATACAGTGGGTTGGATGGCTCAGATTGATGCAGAATCACAAGTACAGAGGATATGATTTCACATAGCTTTGATGTGACTTCATATACATTGGGGTTGACGTCATGAGTACATTGGATGTGATGTCATATATGTAGAGGTGTGACGTCATAAAGAGGGGATGTGATGGCATATAGAGTACGTGTGACATCATACACAGAGAGGGTGTGATATCATACGTATAGCGGTTTTGATGAAAGGATACAGTGGAGATCATGTCAGATAGAGTGTGTGTGATGTCAGATTGAGTGGTTGTGCTGTCATCCCCACAGGGATCCTGATGTCTCATTTGTGGATATAACATCATAGACATAGTGAGTGTGATATCACAGATAATTTGCCTGTGATTTCACTCGCAACTTCGAAGTGATGTCATAAAGTGGATGAGACATCATATAGAGTGGGTGTGTCGTCATGATTACAGTGGATGTGATGTCATACCGTGTACATGGAGTCTTAGAATGGGGGTGATATCATGAATACACCTGATTTGATGTTTGAAACACTGGGGTGTGATGTCATAAAGAGGGGATATTACGTAATAGAGAGCATATGATGTCATGCAGGTACTGGGTGTGATGGGTATCGAGTGGGTATAATATATCATCTGTACAGTGCGTGGAATGACACTGGTACAGTCGAAGCGATGTCAGATATAGTGTGTGTGATGTCCAAGTGAATGGGTACGGAATCCCATATACTGTGTATGATGTCATAACTATGTTGGATATGATATGCATACATGCAATGTGTGTGATATCATCGAGAGAATGGTTGTGATGATGTAGTCGAGTTGTTACAATGTCATAAATACTGTGATTTAATGTCATAAATAGTGAATGTGATGTTGAGTCTAGTGCATGTGATGTCATACATATGCCCAGTGTGATGACACAGGTATAGGATGTGCTGTTATTTGTTTAGAAGATGTGATGTCATATACAATTGATGGGACTTCACATATAGTGGGTGTGATGGCATGAATACAGTGCAAGTGATGTCATAAATACAGTGGTGTGATGTGAGAATGAGTGGATATGTTGTCATAAAGAGCCCATATGATGGCACAGATACATTGGGCACGATGTCATACATAATGTACTTGTCATCTAAACTATACACTGGGTTGGATTGCTCAGATTGATGCCATATAACAAGAACAGATGATGTGATTTCATATAGCTTTGATGTGACTTCATATACATTTTGGGTGTTGTCATGCGTACATTGGATGTGATGTCATAAATGTAGGTGTGTGACGTCATAAAGAGGGGATGTGATGGCATACAGAGTACGTATGACATCATACACAAAGAGGGTGTGATGTCATAAGTATAGCGGTTTTGATGAATGGATACAGTGGAAATCATGTAAGATAGAGTGTGTGTGATGTCAGATAGAGTGGTTGTGCTGTCATCCCCACAGGGCTCCTGATGTCTCATTAGTGGATATAACGTCATAGACCTAGTTAGTCTGATGTCACAGATAAATTGCCTGTGATTTCACACGCAGCTTGGATGTGATGTCATAAAGCGGATGAGACATCATATAGAGTGGGTGTGACGTCATGATTACAGTGGGTGTGATGTCATACCGTGGACATGGAGTCCTAAGAGTGGGGGTGATATCATGAACACACCTGATTTGATGTTTGAAACACTGGGGTGTGATGTCATAAGGAGGGGATATGACATCATACACAGCATATGACGCCATGCATGTACTGGGTGTGATGGGCATAGAGTGGGTGCGATATCATCTGTACAGGGGGTGGAATGACACTGATACTGTGAAAGCGATGTCAGATATAGCGTGTGTGATGTCCAAGAGAATGGGTAGAGAAACCTATATACTGCGTATGATGTCATACCTATGTTGGGTATGATATGCATGCATGCAATGTGTGTGATATCATCGAGAGAACGGTTGTGATGATGCAGTCGAGTGGGTGCAAAGTCATAAAAACTGCGATTTAATGTCATACATAGTGAATGTGATGTTGAGTCTAGTCCATGTGATGTCATATATATGACCTGTGTGATGACACAGATATGGGATGTGCTGTTATTTGTATAGAAGATGTGATGTCATATACAGTTGATGGGACTTCACATGTAGTGGGTGTGATGGCATGAATACAATGCAAGTGATGTCATAATTACCGTGGTGTGATGTGAGAATGAGTGGATATGATGTGATAAAGAGCCCATATGACGGCATAGATATATTGGGCACGATGTCATACATAGGGTACTTGTCATCTAACCTACACAGTGGGTTGGATGGCTCAGATTGATGCAGTATCACAAGTACAGAAGATGTGATTTCATATAGCTTTGATGTGACTTCATATACATTGGGGGTGACACCATGAGTACATTGGATGTGATGTCATAAATGTAACGGTGTGACATCATAAAGAGGGGATGTGATGGCATATAGAGTACATATGACATCATACACATTGAGGGTGTGGTGTCATACATATAGCGGTTTTGATGAAAGGATACAGTGGAGATCATGTCAGATAGAGTGGGTGTGATGTCAGATAGAGTTGTTGTGCTGTCTCCCCACAGGGCTCCTGATGTCTCATTAGTGGATATAACGTCATAGACATAGTGAGTGTGATGTCACGGATAAATTGCCTGTGATTTCACACGCAGCTTGGAAGTGATGTTATAAAGTGGATGAAACATTATATAGAGTGGGTGTGACGTCATGATTACAGTGGGTGTGATATCATGAATAAACCTGATTTGATGTTTGAAACACTGGGGTGTGATGTCATAAAGATAGGATATGAAGTCATAGAGAACATATGACGTCATGGTGGTACTGGTTGTGATGGGCATTGAGTGGGTGTGATATCATCTGTACAGTGGGTGGAATGACACTGAAACAGTGGAAGCGATGTCAGATATAGCATGTGTGATGTCCAAGAGAATGCATAGGGAAACCCATATACTGCGTATGATGTCATACCTATGTTGGATATGATATGCATACATTGAATGTGTGTGATATCATCGAGAGAATGGTAGTGATGATGCAGTCGAGTGGGTGCAATGTCATAAATACTGTGATTTAATGTCATAAATAGTGAATGTGATGTCGAGTCTAGTGCATGTGATGTCATACATATGCCCAGTGTGATGACACAGGTATGGAATGTGCTGTTATTTGTATGGAAGTTGTGATGTCCTATACAGTTGATGGGACTTCACATATAGTGGGTGTGATGGCATGAATACAGTGCAAGTAATGTCATAAATACAGTGGTGTGATGTGAGAATGAGTGGATATGATGTCATAACGAGTCCATATGACGGCATAGATATATTGGGCATGATGTCATACATAAGGTACTTGTCATCTAACCTATACAGTGGGTTGGATATCTCAGATTGATGCAGTATGACAACTACAGAAGATGTGATTTCATACAGCTTTGATGTGACTTCATATACATTGGGGGTGACGTCAAGAGTTCATTGGATGTGATGTCATAAATGTAGGGGTGTGACATCATAAAGAGGGAATGTGAGGTCATAGAGAGCTATGGCGTCATACGGGTACTGGGTGTGATGGGCATCGAGTGGTTGTGATATCATCTATACAGTGGGTGGAATGACACTGAAAGAGTGGAAGCGATGTCAGATATAGTGTGTGTGATGTCCAAGAGAATGGGTAGGGAAACCCATATTCTGCGTATGATGTCATACCTATGTTGGATATGATATGCATGCATGCAATGTGTGTGATATCATCGAGAGAATGGTTGTGATGATGCAGTCGAGTGGGTGCAATGTCATAAATACTGTGATTTAATGTCATAAATAGTGAATGTGATGTCGAGTCTAGTACATGTGATGTCATACTTATGCCCAGTGTGATGACACAGGTATGGTATGTGCTGTTATTTGTATAGAAGATGTGATGTCATATAGAGTTGATGGGACTTCACATATAGTGGGTGTGATGGCATGAATACAGTGCAGGTGATGTCATAAATACTGTGGTGTGATGTGATAATGAGTGCATATGATGTCATAACGAGCCCATAGACTGCATAGATATATTGGGCACGATGTCATATATAAGGTACTTGTCATCTAACCTATACAGTGGATTGGATGGCTCAGATTGATGCAGTATGACAAGTACAGAAGATGTGATTTCATACAGCTTTGATGTGACTTCATATACATTGGGGGTGACTTCATGAGTTCATTGGATATCATGTCACAAATGTAGCGGTGTGACGTCATAAAGAGGGGATGTGATGGGATATAGAGTACGTATTACATCATAAACATAGAGGGTGTGATGTCATACGTATAGCGGTTTTGATGAAAGGATACACTGGAGATCATGTCAGATAGAGTATGTGTGACGTCAGATAGAGTGGTTGTGCTGTCATCCCCAGAGGGCTCCTGATGTCTCATTAGTGGATATAACATCATAGACATAGTGAGTGTGATGTCACGGATAAATTGCCTGTGATTTAACATGCAGCTTGGAAGTGATGTCATAAAGTGGATGAGACATCATATAGAGTGGGTGTGATGTCATGATTACAGTGGGTGTGATGTCATACTGTGGACATCGAGTCCTAAGAGTGGGGGTGATATCATGAATACACCTGATTTGATGTGTCAAACAATGGGGTGTGACGTCATAAAGAGGGGATGTGATGTCATAAAGAGCATATGACGTCATGCAGGTACTGGGTGGGATGGGCAAAAAGTGGGTGTGATATCATCTGTACAGTGGGTGCAATGACACTGATACAGTGGAAGCGATGTCAGATTAGAGTGTGTGATGTCCAGGAGAATGGGTAGGGAAACCCATATACTGCGTATGATGTCATACCTATGTTGGATATCATATGATTACATGCAATGTGTGTGATATCATCGAGAGAATGGTTGTGGTGATGCAGTCGAGTGGGTGCAATGTCATAAATACTGGGATTTTATGTCATAAATAGTGAATGTGATGTCGAGTCTAGTGCATGTGATGTCATACATATGTCAAGTGTGTTGACACAGGTATGGGATGTTCTGTTATTTGTATAGAAGTTGTGATGTCATATAGAGTTGACGGGACTTCACATATAGTGGGTGTGAAGGCATGAATACAGCAAGTGATTTTATAAATACAGTGGTGTGATGTGAGAATGAGTGTATACGATGTCATAAAGAGTCCATATGACTTCATAGATATATTGGGCACGATGTCATACATAAGGTACTTGTCATCTAACCTATACA